>CM051260.1:42612215-42629715 GCA_027921565.1 Artemia sinica | reverse complement strand
AGCGAGGTATTGACTAGGGGGCACACCCCCTAAAATACGTAATAAAAATATACGAATATAGAAGTTCGTTACGTAAGTTAATTCGTAAGTTACGTCAGAACAAAATTTCGAGAAAGCCATTTAGCCAAAAAAAGTAAAATTAATATGCAAATTTTGTTTTAATTATTCATGTACGGTGAGCCAAAATCAAAGCTGCATTAATTCAAAAACGTTTTATTGTTTAAAAAATATAGTTGTGAGAACGAGTCAAGCTTTAGCGCAAAGAGCGAGGCGTTGAAGAGGAGACAGCCCCTTTGATATACGGAATAATTTCTGTTGGTTTTAAGTTTTAATGTCGCTCCTTGGTTTCAGTTAAAAAAACTTTTTTTTTATTTAATCGTTTTTAAAATTCAGACTAGCCTCAACAACCAAATATCTTTGAACAGACTGCAGTATGAAAATACACTAAATTGCGTAAAGAACAAAAAACTGGTGACTGCAAAAATATGTATGTATATTTTAACAAGGAATTACAACTATTCAAAAACCTGAAAAAAAAACCCAAAAAGTTTGAAGCTTAGTAGAAATCGTTGTTAGGAATTGGACTTGCTTTAATGATCAAATATCTTTGAAAAGACACACTATGAAAAGACATTAAATTGCGTAAAAAGCAAAACACTGGTAATTGCAAAAATATTTGTATATATTTTAACAAGGGATTGCAAAAATTCAAAAACCTTAAAAAAGAAAACCAAAGTTTGAAGCTTAGTAGATATTGTTGTTAGAAGTCGGAATTGCCTTAATAATCAAACATCTTTGAAAAGACTTCAGTATAAAAAGACAGCAAATTGTCTGCGGTTAGAAGACAAGCGACAATAAGAATCCATATATAGAAGCCGGCCGCATGCCGAGTGCCGGGGCCCGACGGCTGGTAATTGCAAAATATTTGTATACGTTTCAAATAGGGATCACAACAATTCAGAAACCTTAAAAATAAAAAGAAAAGTTTGAAGCTTAGTAGATATCGTTGTTAGAAATCGGACTTGGTTTAATAATCAAATATCTTTGAAGAGACTGCAGTATAGAAAGACAGCAAATTGTCTCAAATTATCTGCAGTTAGAAGACAAGTGACAATGTTGAATCCATATATAGAAGCCTATACATTCTAGAGCCCTTTTTTAGTAGCCAAAAAGAAAGGAGGACAACTAGCTCCCCTCACACTCCCCCTTTTCCCCCAAAGCAACCGACCGAAATTTTGAGATTGCTATTTGATTCACCGTAGTTGAAAGATCCAATAACTAATTCTTGGGGATGACATAACCCTCATTAGTAGTTACCTGTATACAGTTTCAGGGATACATGTGTAACCGTACAATTCGTTTAAAAGTATACATTCAGATATACGCCTGAAGGCATAGATATGTGTGTGTACTTTTAAACGAATTGTACGGTTACCAGGGTCATTAGCAAAGAGGTATCATTTCTATAGTAATTTGAAAAATCATATGGATTTGCTTGATGGTATATACTTTGCGTACGTGCCCATACCAAACAGGTTGGTTATAATCTGTTCTGCTTCAAGTTTTTTCTGGCACAATTAACTGAATTTCTATTTCATCACATACAAGTTTTTTTAGGTTACAACCGTGTTGGAAAAAACCAGTGTGTCTTTTTTAGAAGCTAATTATTTTCTGTATATATTCAAGTTTCAAATTAGATACCTCAACAGTTTGGAATAGTTTATTGAACATAACACAACTGACATTTTTTGTAAGCATTTATATAGAAAATGGATATTTCAAAGCAATTTCTGGTGAGTAAAAATTTCTCATTATTATAATAGAAAAAGAAATTATCTTATCATTAAGTTAAGGAAGAAATTCTTTCCATACACTAGAACTAAGGGTACTTATATACTTAGAAGCCTATTGTTTTTAGGAGCTGAAAACCTCTAAATAATTCTCCTATAGGTTGAAGCTTACGGCGGCTTTTTTTTTTTTTTTTTTTTAGGTGTGTTTTTGAAAATACTTCCAGGCCAGTCTGCATTTACGGTGTGATTTTTATCATGATTAGTTAACCTTTTTTAGGGATGTTTTTGAAAAAAAAAAAAAAAAGTGCTTAGCTCTATTGAAAAAAAAAAAAAAAAAAAATGTTTTGCAGTACTTTAAATGCCTAACATAAACTGAATTATTTTCCCAAACTAAAATGCATTTTTTTTTCAAGGAAGTGGACACATGCAATACCCCCCCTTCTGAAAAGAGGGCACACGCTATAGCGAAGGTATACTAATGCAAGCTACAAGACCTTCAGTTATCAAATTCGCTACTAGAACTACACAAGACCAGCCCAATGCCTGCGAATCTTTTAATGACAGGGACCTCTGACCCCCGTGTTTAGCTCCATATCAGCTGGAAGGAACTTGAAAAGGGAGTGGACTGCCTTATATAATGCTCAGCTCCACCTACTGAAGATTGTGGCCTTAACCCCCCTCAAGTTTTGCCAAGGAGTTCAGATACAGAAGTCCAGTTAGAATTTGTAAGTATATACATAATTTTTTTTTTCTATCCCTATTTTCAAAAAAAATAAGGTAAATTTTCTCAGGGGCATAGCTTTTTAAAAACTTAAAATTGTTTTTAAGCTATTTAATTTTCTTTCATTAACCGAATTAGCGATATTTATGGAGTGCTTATCATGCATTTCTAAATATAAAAAAACCTTACCTCGTAACTTATAACTAAATGCATTCTAATACAATATTCCTTTTAGACAAAAAAAACTAACTATTGAAAACAAATTGCTACCGTACAGTTAACACACGCACTTTTAGACTGGTATTTTCCTCCCTAATGCATTTGAATACATCCGCCATACTTATCAGATCTTACCATCGCCTTTTAATCCGATTTTGAATTCTAAGTAGGGTCGCATGCAAATTGGACGTTAAATAGCAAGATACATATCTTCAATTTACACAGGGAAAAAAGGTTTTTTTTTTGACAATTTCCAAATATGTCTTCGCAGCAATTTTAAGAAACATTATTTGGATGAAGCTGTTTTTGGCCATTTCATTGAAACACTTAGGGGTGTTTTCAAGAAAAAGAATTTTGAGACTATTTGAACAGTGTTGTGAAATCCGATACCCATCCAACTCGGAAAAGGGTATCGATCCTCCTCCTACCTCGAAGGAAAGCCCCCCGGTTCCCAAGGGTTCCGGTCCCCTGGGAGGGGTTTCCGGGGGGGGGGGGGGGGGGTCCCTGGGAAGGGGGGGGGGGGGGGGGGGGTTTTTCCCAGGGGTTCCCCCTGGGAGGTGGGTGTTGGGGGGGGGTGGTGGTGGGGGGGGGGGGGGGGGGTTTGGGGGGGGGGGGGGGGGGGGGGGGGGGGGGGGGGGTGGGGGGGGGGGGGGGGGTGGGGGGGGGGGGAAGGGGGGGGGGGGGAACCATCCAAAACATTTTAATTGTTGATAATGGACGGAGAAAAAAAAAGTTCTTCTCTCTTACCAGTATTTATTTAGCCCAGGTCGAAAAAAAAATTCCGTTGGCAAAAGAACAGAGGAAAATACGGATTCTTGAGAAGGTAGCACCACCGAGCTCCGACATATGGAGTTCGTTCCTTTAACTGAAGCCGAGGAGCAACTGCTCGTACAACATACTGCATCCTTCCGTCGAACAATGGTCCAATTTTCATTAACATGTTACAATGAAGAAGCTCAAAGAATTGAATTGGACTCATATTTTGCGTTTTTTTTTTTATTTTCAAAAAAAAAAATTGGAATAAAAAACCATTAAGGTTTTCTATCATTCCTCTTTGTGTCGAACTTACCCTTCTAATAAGAATAAGACTACATTTTCCCCGACAAAAATTAAAAAATCATTTTTTTTTTTAACATGTTCAGTTGACATTATTGAAAGACATACGGCAATGTAACTTTTTTTTTCTTCTTTTAATATTTCAGGTGGTGGGACTAATGACTATGAGAAGATTGACAAAAAGTTTATTAACTAAAAAAAAAAAATGATTATTTTACATAAAAAATAAAAAACTTTTTTTTTTCTACAGTATTAAAAATTATAGCACCCCCAGCGGCTCAGCACAACATTGATGTGATGATGCAAGTATATTTACAGGACCAATTCTCTCACCACCAAGCAGAGTTCAGGGATGAAGCTACACTGGTCCTAGAGAATATGGAGTGGAAGAAAGTGGCTTCCTTAACGATGTTTTGGGGAAAATGGCCAGCCTGGATGACTTAAGCTGTGATATTGACATGCGTGAGGATCCGGTGTGGACAGATAGTTTCATGCGTGAATATTTAGATGGTGATGTTCACAAGTAAATCTGAACCGGGTCCTCATAACGAAATTCCATCAGAGGACAATACAGGCTGGCTCGACCAATTGTCCCAAAACACATTGGAATATGTGCTAGGGGACCTCATGCCACATCCCTTCCAATATGATTGAACAGACTGGGAGTGGTGTTATTGACAATTCTCTGTCACCCGCCACCACCACTCCACTTAATGCTATAGATAGAAGTAGTAGTAATACAACAGCAACAGTATCCCCTCTTCCGGATTTTTTTCTCTCCAACTCTGCCTTGCATCACACATGGTCTACAGCGCCAAATTCGGGACCCTTTCAACACTCTCTAGTGTCGGGGGATATAACTAACAGATCCCCTGACCATTACACATTCATATACTGAATATAAGATTCGAGCCATTCTTGAACAACAAATGGGGGAGTGTGGGGAGTGGGGTCAGTTTAAAAGCTATCAATAGCACTAAAAATATTTTTTTAAATGAAAGTGCGGGTGAGATGTATTCGAAATACTTGCACAACAGAGATGTTGGCAATACACCCAGCCATTTATCAAATTATGGGGAGGGTTTTCTAAATTGGGCCAATAGTATTCAAAGTAAGTGGGAAAATGTATAACGAGGGGGTTAGTGGATCTGTGGTTTTATTTATTGAAAGTTTAAATGTTAACATTTGTAGGTTTAAAAAGGATTTATTGTAGAGGTGGGCATGGGGAGAGGGCTCTATAGTTTTAAAATATCATTCCAGATTTAGAGGGGTGTAGGGGGATACAACGAATCTGTTTCGAGTTCGACACGAGGCTGCAGTGTTTCAAGTATGCGTTTTTAATTGGGGCAATTACAGACCTCTGCCGCGAAGATGCCACTAAGAAGAAGTTGGATAAAATCGGCAGTTAATGGTCAGGGAGGGTTCAAAGTTCCCCAAAGTAAAATTTAATGTTTTTAAATGGTCAATATCCCGTGACACTAAAAGGAATAGATATTTTTGAGCGGGCTAATGCACATTTAAAGATTGGTGTCACGGTGTTAGAGTATGAAAACAGAATTTTGAAGAGGGTCAGCGTTTCGATAAGAAGGAGTGTATTATTTCCAGTGCGGGCTCCTTCAATTGAATCAGTAGAATATTGGGTGTGGCTTCTATACACCCCACCCACAGACTCCGATATTCAATGGTCATTTCAATACGATACGGACATATTTCAGTAGGGTCTAAGTGGGGTAAACATCGAGGGGGTGTATGCTATTACTGTCCAACATGCCTCTCAAGATTTCGCTCTGATTTAAAGTTAAAGCATCACATGGAAACACTGTAAAATACGTCATGGATACCAGGCTGTGGAGACGGTAAGCGGAGATAGAGCGATTTTACGTTTTAAAAATTTTCAAAACACGCTCCTGCAGAGCAATAAGATCGCTTGGACTGCGAGGCTAAGCTGACAGACGTGTGCGATCCGTCAAATTCAAATCATGTTAAAAATACATGAAGCCATAGGGGTCTCTTACGCTCACGCGCAACGAGATTCCAATAATAAGTTTCAAAATTTAATATTAATAAAAAATTTACAACCTGGACTATGCAAGTTGCTGGAGGATAGTGAGATGTGAGTGACGGTGAAGACTGCATGCGCTCGGCATTGGTCAGTCTAGTCAAAACAGCGAAAACGGTGCAATTTCGCGCCTTACGTATACAAACTATCCTAATGGTCCGTATCACCAGATGACATAGTGCCATTAAAATCGTTTAAAATGTATGTTGGGTTTGCAAGGGAGAATTTGATGATGGTGTTGGGAATGGGGGGAGAGGAAGGTGATCGACCATGATCATTCTGTGGCAGGAAATTACATCGGGAGGGAGTAACTTTAGAGGGTAGCACACCAGTCATGCAATTTAAACGTTTGAGACAACAATATTTCGTACCTGTTTTATACACAATTCCAATACGACTTAAGTTTATTCTTCCGGCGTTGGCCCGCATTGCCAAGGGAGGAGTTGTAGATGACGCATGGATAGATGGTTCTTTTTCATATAAATCATACCCAAATCATCGGAGAAGCTACTGCTGCTAGAATTCATGTGGAAAACAGTTGACAAGGGTAACACGTGCCATGAATAAAATCGTTTTTTAGAGTCTTTCAGCTTCTTCCCCAAATCTTTAATGTCAATCTGATTCAGTGCAGAAAAGTGACAATTTGATAGCTTCCCCCTCCTCAAACAGCGCTTCCCCGAAGTGATGAAATGTATGATTTATTAACGTGTAAGGGTATATATAGTCCATTATGATTATACAACTCTGGCTCGAGGCTAGATGAGGTGTCACTACCGCCCATTGAAGCTTTTTACAATTCTCTTACTGAGAGTGAGTGCACCACTAGCGACTACGAATTTTCGCTAAGAGGGTTTGGGCAAAGGGCGGATGTAAAAAATGGGTGGGGATTATTGTAAAAAAAAACTTACTGGCCAGTGACGTACTCACTCTTCTCGGATATTGTGTGCAAAATACGGATAAAAATCTATGGGGAAATTTGGGTTGGATTTAGGTTATCATTTTTCCACACTCCCCATTTGGTGATGGACTTGATACTTAAAATCAGCAAAGAAGAAATAGGTCTGATCGCCGATGTGATCAGCATCTGTTTGTAGAGAGATTCAATGAGGGTCGTGGGCGTATGTTTTTTCACGGGGATCGTAATCATGAAAACTGATCCGAGGGACAGCACACCGATGAAAAGTCGGACGCAGTTTTTTTCTGGATATGAATTCTCTTTACCCATCGGCAAATGTCTCACTACTGTTTGCCGTGTGGCAAGTATAAATGGCTTGACAATCCCTGTGCTTCGAATTTCCCCGACATTGCCAGTGTTGAGGAGAATGGGGCACAGGGATGGTTTTTTTGAAATGACGGTGAAATACCCCATGGAAATCCATTGACTCGGTAAAAAGACTTTGTTTTCCGTGCATAAATAGACCGGTGGGTAGGGGACTCTCTGAGCCCCTACAATTCTATCCTTAGTAGAGGACGGGAGTATGCACTGGGTTACATCCAAAACAAAAACTAAATGCCGATCTCAAACCCGAAACAGAATATCGTGTTCCATCACGTGCTATTGAAATGGATGGTATCCAATGGTTTCAGGTCACAAAGATTCCATAGAGCCCTCCAAATTATGATCAAAACAGCCTTACATGAAAACGTTATTGACACCTTTGTCAGTAAGCGTTCACAAGCGAGAAAACGAAAGTTGAAAAAAGAAGTCTATAAAACTCATTTTGAACTCAGCTTTCGGTAAAAATGTGCGAGAGCGTACGACACAGAAGTCGATGTGACATTGTAACCAACCCCAAGATTTGTGCTCGAATCATTGCGGATCCAAGAGTTCACATCGTTTTCACAATCATAAGACTCCAATATGTTCTCCTACATCGCAAGAAAAGAAACATTGTATTTTAAATAAAAATATTGCAGGCGGAAGTGCAATTAACTGAAATATCCAAGAAAAACTCATTGTTGTCATTTATTATAATGTATGCAAGGTACAGTGGCCGATTGAGGACAAGTTCAAGACTGTATCTACGGGGACACTGATTCACTCCTGTTAAAAGTCCAAAACTGAAAATCTATGAATGATTTGGAAATGGCGAGTACATTAGCTCACGAATGGACTACACTAACTGGGACGAATCCCTCTACCCAGAGCTAGTGAAACGCCAGGCCCAAATCAATTGTTAATGTTAAAATCTGAAACGGGTAGCGATCTGATATCCAGTGGTGTGGGTTTTCTGGGACCGAAGGTATACTGTGTGGAAACAAAACAAAAAAAACCTCCCGCACGGCAAGCGATATCAAACAAGTTGCAAGGGGTACCTACACACTTTGTAAAAAAAATAATTCGACATGAGTGTGTATAGAAACTGTGTGGAACGTATAGTTTAGTGCCAAGGCGAAAGTCATGGCGATTCGCTCTTACAATTTAAAAACTACACAGTTAGAGTTGAGAAAAACGCCATGTCTGCCAATATCGGACAAAGTCTATGTACTTGAGGATGGTGTGAAGGTATGCCACACGGTCATTTATTGAATTTCAGACCGAGTTGATGTACAGAGAGTACAGGAAAACAACCTCGGTCTAAAAAAATTAACTTAAATTCACTAAAAAAAAAAAAAAAAAAAAAAAAAAAGTATAAATTGGGTGGGAGGGTTTTTTTTTTTATTTTTGGGTAATTAGGTTTTTTTTTTTGTAATTCTTTTTTTTTTTCTATCACAATCAATTTTCAATGTGTGTGTGTTTGCAATGGCAGATCAATTTCCAGTATTAATGCCGACCCCCGGCCCGGGCCCGCCGCAGCGGGGCCCCCCGGCGCCCGGCGCTTCCCGCCCCCGGCCGCCGCAGCGGCCGCCCCCCGGGGGGAGGGGGACCCCAAAATTAAAATGTTGTAAATAAAAGTGTATGATATTTCAAGGTGCACATTAGTCCAATAAATGTTGTATTTTTTTTATAAATAAATAAACAGAAAAAAAAAGTGTATTTATTTAAGTGTTTGTTTTTGTTTTCTAGGGTTATGAAATGTTGTATTTTTTTATTATAAATAAATTTAAAAAAAAGTGTATTTTTTTTTCTATTCATGTTTAATGTGCCTTTTTCAATGTAGTATATTTTTTTAAAGTATTGTCCACCTTTTTTTTTTATGTATATAATAAAAGAAAATATTATTCTTTATTCTTCTTCTCTTCTCGTATTATTCTTGAAAACGGAGTAGAGTAGTAATAATAGGGAAATGATTTAGTCATTAGACGTGCATAGTCTACAGTTAGTTGTCCAGGTGAACTGTTGAGCGGGAACATGTATATCAATTTAAAACACACATTCAGATCGTTTCTGTGTGGTGACCGTCAAGAAGAGTCGGCAAAACAACACTCTTAACTAAAATAATTAAAAAGTGTGATAAAATGTTTGTGGAAAAAAGCACGAAAAAAATCTACATTTGCTATAGTATTTGGCAGGAGTCATATGATGAAATAAAAGCGATTGCCACATCACCATGGGGTTGGTGCAGATACAATTCATACAGGGACTTGATGTTAGTCAGCATTATTGAACAAAACTCTTGGTTGATCATTGACGATCTGGCTGAAATCGATTGAACAATGGTCCCAGGAAATGCTACAACTGTTTCACTGTTCGCTCTCATCACGAACAGATTTCGTTATACTCTGGTTCTACACAATCTCTTTCATCAGAGCAAGTGTATGCGAACACTTGCATTGAACTGCACCTACTATATCATCTACAGAGTTGTTCGTGATTCTAGCTCGCTAATAACTCTCAATAAAGCAAATCTATCCGGAGCCCCCAAATTTCTGCTCATCAGCATACAATCAGGCAACTAATAAACCTACGGCTACAATCCTATTGGATCTTAATCAAAATACACCGAGGATCTTACGTGTAGTCACAGATATTTTTGGACAATGGAAATTACAGTATATCTCCCGTACGAACACTAAAAAGACCTATTAGGTTGCTATCATGACACTGAAGAAGAGAAACTACATGAAAACTAGACATTTTGTTTCAGTTCTAAGCACTTCAAAACCTCTCCGCTTAGGAAAAGCAATACTCAAACACGGTGATTGACAAACGATTTCATTAATCTAATATCCGAACTTTGTTTAAATTTGATCGAGGGTAATGTTCAAGTGCCAGAAGTAGTTAAGCAACAGGGCAAAGAAAACATTCGTTCCATTGTGTACGTACATTAGCCATCAAAAAGAAAGAAGGATAAGAATTTCAAAAGGAAACGACTTCTTTCAGGCGGGCGCGTAGCTTTTTCCACACTTTGTACTGCCAATAATTGCAGGACTTGTAACAGTTTCTCTACAAAGAGGAGAAGAGAGAAATGGCAAAACCCTATAAATGGCTTACTTTTCCCAAAAAAACAAAAAAAATTAGGGAACTCGCTCTCTCACCGCGTCGACACTCTTGAGAAACAATCTGCAGTAAATTCCTTGACTTAATGAAAAATATTGAGGATGATAAAATGTAACTGCTTTTACTTCAAGATGCACTTCGTCGAGTGGAACAAACACAAGTCCTATCGCTCGAAGCCACACGGCTGCTGTTGCTGCTGACCCCAAGAAAGAATCATCATCCTCGGCATTCTGGCTGCTGCTGATGGAACACAATGGAAGAAGGAGGAAATTGGATTCGATTGTATTGAAATGGGACATCTAATTGCCCCACTCATATCGTGAACAAAGTAAACGACTTCATAGCCCTATCTCTTGGAAAGTGATCACATTCAAGTTGAGAGCAGATGGAACAGGGATTCTAAGTCAGGGCAAGAGCTATAATCTTACTTGATTTAATCTATGATATGGTTACAAATCGTTAAAAGGACTATTATCATTGACACTCAGCTATACAACTTTCTAAAATACATTAAACTTCCCCCAAAAAGTCTTATTGGCCAATAGACAAATTCTAAAAAAATTAAATGAATGAACATGCACATCATCGTCATCATCATGCATCAACAACAACATTGACAACATTTTAAACAAATGAACTTGAAGAAGAAGATTTTAAATGCAAATGGGGAAGCATACTAGCACACCGCTGATAGCTAGACAATAAGCGAAGAAAGTATCAGGTCATCATCAACCACCATCCACCACCCACCAACAAGCCAGTATACAAAAAGGGTAGCGGGACGTTACACCAAGCCCCTGTTTACGTTCAAATGGTTTGAAGTTCTGAAAGGTGTTATGAAAATATGAGGTGAGGTGGGGGAGTTTAAGTTCCCCCACAAACTCTTTTCCAAAGTAACAACTGGTGTCTCCACCATAAAAATGTACAAGACTTTCTAAGAATGAATCAAGTTACACTCTGCATAGAACTTCAATAGACTTCGTGCCAATCCAATATGAAAAACTAAAGCCTTTTACCCATTGCATATAATGCAAGCAGATCTCCTGAACTCTAAGATGAGCTTCAACGGCGTCACCATACAACCGTTACAAGTACATTTCCTACTTGCAATCAGTGTTTATAGTCGTTATGCAATGCAATTCAATTGCGATCACAGAGAGGTGTTGAAGTTGCCTCAGGCCATGAAAGTATTCCTCCAACAGGATTCAGTATAACAAAAAATTCAAACGGATACGCGGTATGTGAATTTGTTAATCATCATGTTGCAAAAGTACTAGAAAAATATAGTAACACTGCGTCTATCATAGTCACAGTCTATAAAGGCTGCATTGCGCCGACAACGATTGATAAGAACCTATTTCGGACTTTTAATTGCAAGATATTGTACATTGAAAAATACATCTGCTTTTGATTTCATGATCTTGATAAAATCATGTTGATTTATAATCAACGACCTCATCGTGATCATTGTTCCAACTCTACTAGCCAACGGGAAGTCATCATTCTGATCATGATACATTGACACCTTTTCTTAAAACAATATTCCAATGAAACAAAAGTCAAAAAAGGAAGAAGAAAAAAAATAAATTCAAGGTTGGTTGATACGGTTCGACATTAATAGAACAACTAAATGTTTTTTGAAAAAGGGGAATTACTGTGGTCCACAGAACTTTTTAAAGTGGCAAAAATCCTAGACACTAAACCCATAAATTATCGTATTGGCGTGATACCAAAGATGAGGAGATTCTCGGCGGCATTTTATGACTATGAATTACCAAAAAGTTTAAAAAATGCTAGTGAAATCTATTCCAAATTGAAAAGATATTAAAAGACACGTTACTGGCTGGGGGTAAGAAACAGTTACTGTTCGCTGGCCTAGGATACAACTCTGATTTTGATTTCTGTTGGATCGGTGTTGAAGATATTGACAATGCCCAATGATTTATGTTAACTTTCATGTCCAACGTTTCCGATTCCTCTCTACAATGACTTGAATACGACAAGTGATCTTTGTGGACAAAAACTCCTCCTCCCGCCATCAAATTTGACGGTGCCTATGACAGTGGCTCTTGTCGACTGTATCTCAAAAATACCTATGACATCCTGAGACAAGCGGATCGTAAATATGAAATAAAAAATACGGTACCGTTTGGAATTCGGGTGGATGAAGGTGCAAATGGCAACTTTTGACTTTAATCAAACCCGATTGCTAACATCCCCCTACAGGGAATACAAAACATGCATCGAACTGTGTCGCGTTATCAACCCAACAAAAAAATTGCAGTTCGAAAAAAAAGGTGAGTTTCACTTTCAATTACTCGACGGAACAAAGGAGAATTTATATTACCAATCCATATGGGGGGGGAACGAATGAAAGAATTTTCCTCAATGAAAATTACGTGAGGTTCTTGTGTTTTAAAAAAAAGTAGTATTAAGACAGAAAAATTTCAGTGGTTATTGACATGGTATCTACTGCAGGACTATGCACACCCAGCTTCTCCACGGGACACTTGTATATTTTTCTACGCTTCATTTGTGGAACATCATCGGGTTGGTAATTCAAATGTTCCCCTCCTACGAGTTCTTGAACGAAAAACCAATCAAGAACATGTTCACCACTACAAATATAAAGCATTTATTCCGTATATTCACGTAAACACTTCCTATGTGGAGCTCTGTCAGTTACACTAAGAACACTGAATTAGGTGATTCAATAGCCAAATGTCAAAGGCTTAGCTAGCAGTGATTAACATGTTCATTTTCGACCACATTGCCAACGCCAAAACGACGGTCACAATAACCTAAAAAAAATGAAACAATAGAAGGATTCCATGGTCTGTCACGATATTGACTGTTTATGTGGTTGCTATGTGAGTCCACGTCAAATCAGGCAAGGATTTGCGACTACTACAAGGGGCGTACTACAATGTCTGGCTATGGTACTTGGTAGCTGTTTTTGCTAGGCTATTTCGTTCTGCAATACCCCTTGCCAGAAAATTCTTGTACCTGCTGCATCAAATTTTGCTGCCTCAAACACCTACAGGACTGTGGGGGTCGGCGCACGAATTTCAAGGAGAGTGTTAAGGAAAATATTAGATCTCAGCAAGAGCCGTGGTGAAACAATTAAAAATCTCGACAAAAATGGGGAGGGATTGAAAAAAGGAATCGCTTCACGGTCATTCACGGGACATCAGTCTCCACTCAGGCAGGAACCAAAGGACATCAACAAGGACTTTGAGGAATAAAACAACGAAATGTCCAATAAGAAAACAGAAGAAAGAAAGAAAAAGAAACAGATTGTTAGATCAAAGAAGGATTTCTTCTCTTAAGATGACTTATCTCCCCCCACAAGGGAATCATATCCATCAATCAGTTCCTCATTGAAATCTATTCAATGCTGGAAAATTTTGATGTCAGTAGTCAAGGTATGGCTACTATGAAACAATTTCACCCTAAACAACCCCTCTCGGAAAAAGATACACTTTTCAAACTATTTGTCCAATGAAGACTATTCATTGATTTGTCGTCAACAATTTATGATTTAAATGTTGTGGCTGAAGGAGAAAAAAGTCAGATCATACAACCTCCAAATGCCGGCTTTGATGGTCTACTCCTATGAAAACGTCATTCTACACAACCTATTCAAACAAAATTAATGTATTATTAATGGACACATTGGTGGAGCACTAGCAATAAATTTATCCAACTATGCAAGCTACATACAATTTATGATGATGACGCCAAAGGCATACAAGGAGATGACGAGGACAATCCGCGGGCTATGAATATCGAACAGGTGTTGATACTGATGGTGAGTTGACTACTGCAGTGACCCAGGAGTAGTCATAATCTAGTTGCGAAAATTAAATCATGAGATATTCAATATATCCCAATGGCTACCCCCAATGTCAAGATTGACATAAAGTTTACAGATGGCCCCATCGAATTTCATTTTGAGAAAAAACACTTCCTGCAGCTACCCGATGCAAATTGTTAATTATCACATCGGCAATTCTCACACGTCCGAAAACAACAGGTTATGAGCTCGGTTGCATTGGCAGTGGAAAAGCTCTAAGAGCCAATGGCAACAAACATTAAACTTCTTGTCCCCCATAACAATCACCAATCAACGTCACATTGCCACCGGTTCTGATGTCGTAGCTATAGCGATTCATCATTTATCAATGGAGAAATCCATCCAAAATGGCTTGGCCTTGTGAAAGAGTGGAGTGCCGTTGGAATCCTGGACTGAATCCCCCATGATTTAATTTTTCGGTCTATCTAGCCTTGGTGCAAAGTGAATGGTTATTCCACTGTACACTCTATCATTTGACAAAAAATTTACTATAGAACTCTGTACGAGTGGACCATTTGCAATCCCTAGATCATGGACTCTCAACTATATGAAAATGGAATAACCGATTCAATGTTTTTCAAAAAATCATGGGGTTATTGTTTGGATTTGTCAGGCACACAGGATATGAGCATAGCTACGAACAGGAAGGTACGGTTCTTAGAGTGTACATTTTGCCAATGCTCTGACGAGAGTATCACGCTAATATCACTGAGTCAATTTGAAACCTATTGGAAATCACACCCGACGGCAGTGTTCTACTAGACCTAGCACCATGAACACAACCAAATAATCAAACGTATTTAGTA
The DNA here is from genome assembly GCA_027921565.1 of Artemia sinica. Taxonomy (NCBI): domain Eukaryota; kingdom Metazoa; phylum Arthropoda; class Branchiopoda; order Anostraca; family Artemiidae; genus Artemia; species Artemia sinica. The sequence continues at coordinate 42,614,827 of CM051260.1, read as the reverse complement.
TGGATCCATACATGTCCCAGTACAAGTCCTATTGCCATACCTTTCGGACTTCATTGAAAAAAAATTCCAAGTGTTAACAATACCATGATCATTGTTAATAGCAGTCCGTCGACCTGAAGAACGGTAATGGCTAAGCATCTTTCAACAGCGAAGAATATTGAATTTTTGGATCCTCTGGCCTATCGTATAAATTCTACGCATCCAACAATCAGCAACTTTATTGAAAGCAGTGGGGAAAACCATATTCAAAATCAACGAAGAGTACAGGATCTTTTAGCGACTAAGACATGTGGCTTTCATGCACTACTCTTTTTCATGTTCAGATGTCGTGGCTACACCTACAAGCAGTTTCTCGACATTCTACGTTGACTTACCTCAATTGAACGACTTTCATGAGTGGAGAATATACTTACAAGTGTATTTAATATGATTTTAGTGCCCTAAGAATAAAATCGTTCCTAAAAGATGTATGTGAAAATTGTTTTAATAAAAAAAAAAAATCTATATACTATGATAAAAACGACTTTTCTACTCTTTAGATTTCATCACTATACTAGGTATTTGTACGACAACAACTAGTGCAGGTGTAGATTATCTGAATTCACAGTGTACTGATCTGATGTAGTGCAATGTCAGGGTCACATTTTCTACAGTAGAGTGTGACTTCACTCTTGTCATATCTCTTTGTATAGTCAATGATACTATTTTCTCATCATTCTATAGAGAATTCACATGTTTCAATTTGCTATTTGAAGCAATTCACAAACAGTGTCCTCAAGGGTCGAATACATTCCGTCACAGCCAAATAAAAATCAGTGGGCTTATAATCATAACACCCAGTGTCTTCACACACGATGACGTAGAAACCATATTCTTTTGTTGTTTCCAACAGTTTGAATCGTTGGACCCGGTTCTCTCCTCCAGAACAATCTAAAACACGACGATACCAATCTCGTAGCAATATAAACTAAAATCACGGTTAGGATCTTTCCAATCATACCGAGGATATGTACTCTCCACTGCTTGCACTATCATAATGACAATTGGGAGCATAGGTGACTCTAGGATGAGAGTCACACACCTCTCAAGACAGGAATTACAAAACTTTAATTTGTACAGCATATCCTACTGTGCAATTTACAATGGGTCGCATAATCTACAACCTTTTTCATCATACTCCTCAATCATTGTGAAATTCTCACATGATGACCAGCTGCCCTGTGCTGTCCATACAATACACGGACATTGTATGGCAAACAATTTTGGTCATGTCAGTTAACGCTCCTCACTACCACAATGAAACTGAGCTAGCAACCAAAAAAAAAAAAAAATGTTCTGAAGAGAGAGAGGAGAGGAGTAACATCATCCTTGAAGACCATCTTTTCTATCGACAAAAAAAAGTCCCTAAATTTCGTAAACTAATGGTTTAAACGGCATATCCACAATATCATTTTTGCTGTGTCGTGTATCAATATATCAATAAATTGTGTAAATGCATTTGGACCACGATGTAAGAAGCTTCATAACAATAGTCTAATGATTGGATGAATCAGGTTTCATTTCTATCGACATAAGCATCCCCGAGAAAATATCTTCCTTGGAATAGGACAACTCTAGAAATATCATCATCTTAGAATCAAAACGTTTTTCATAAGAATTAGATTCCTCATGATTCGATCTTTCTCGAATCTATCCAATTTTTTTAGAGTCCTAACTCTATCAAAACAACCAACTTCAGGACTAATCAGAATTTATTTTTTCTACTCTAGAAAAATATACGCTTGTCTACTACTAGAAAGAAAAAAAATACCATTGATTTAGGAAGAACAGTTTATTGACACATAAATACACATAATAATATCAAATGATGCATTTTGTTCTCATCAATATATTTCGACTAGGACATCTAATGACTGACCGAAGTTTATTTTATATGGAGGAATATTCACTTTCCCAGCAAAACACAGCTGGCCTCCTCCTGCTTAAATTTTGCTTAATGATATCACCGTATATAGCATACATAATGTCCCATTTCAAGAAATAGTCTATCAGCCAGCAGTTATTTCCACAGGCTACATTGGGTACTCGATATCACTGCTTGCTGTGCTGTCTGTTCAATCATTAATCTCCAATAGTGTAAATGCAACACTCATTTTTTTCTCCACTAATAGCCTCTCAAATAAAAAAAAAACTATTCTCTTGAAATCCAATTCTTTTACTAATATGAAATGGTAGTGAAAACCATTCCTTATATTCAAATCCTAATCACCAATCAAGTATACTCGTTCCTCTTGCCAAAAGGAGTAATGACCGTAGAATAGGACCACAGAAAACTTGTTTGGTACGGGCAAGACGCAAAAGTATATACTTCAAGCAATTCCATATGAATGTCAAATACTAGACCATTATGAAAATGTTACCTCTTGGTAATGACCCTGGTTAACCATACAATTCGTGAAAAAACTTACACACATATCAGCCTTAGGCGTATATCTGATGTATATTTTATATATAGAAGCCTACATCATTGTCTTGGAGAAAAGGCCTTAAGCTACGCAATTGCCCATTATAAAAAAAGTGCTTGTTACTGGATATATTTTTTGGGTCGGGGG
>CM051260.1:42592940-42612115 GCA_027921565.1 Artemia sinica | reverse complement strand
AAGGATTTATTAGAGTGCTATTTAGAAAAAAGAAAAAATTGATGTTGGATGCTTTCAAGAGACATGGCTACAACACCAGAATTCATGGAGACTTAGAAATTATGAAGTAATAAGAAAAGATAGAGCAGAACAGTCAAGAGGAGGAATATTAATTTGCATTAAAAAGTCATTAATGTTTCAAAAACTAGATATTGAAGACATCACAAGTTTTAAAATTGAGATGGTAGCTTGCCGAGTATTCCTGGGTAAGAGGGATACAATAGTTATTGTTAATATATATAACCCCAATGGAAATGAGCCACAAACAGAGGACATTTTCAATAAAGTGAAAAAAGTGATTAAAGCCAAAGAGCCTTTTATTATTACTGGTGACTTTAATGCCCATTCAGATGCCTGGTGTTTATGTGGATCTCATAATCGTAGTGGTATAGGTATCCTAAGTGCTCTGGATAAGAATGATGACATGGCCTAGTGACCCCACTTGGACTTCAAACTAGAAGAAACCCAATTACAGGAGTATACTCTACCATTGACCTGGACATTCTCTGCAGTAGCAATAATCAATCAACTAAATATAAGTTTTAACTCCTGAACCAACCTTAACCAGTGATCATGAGCCAGTGATAATTGAGTATAAAGAATCTACACTAAGAAGTCAAACCCCCACCAACCCGCCCTACCTTTAAATTGAAGAAAGTTAAACTGGGATTACTTCCAGGAAGAACTTACAAGGATAAGTCTGAAGAAGAACTGGCAACAGTTATGACTACAGAGAAGAAAATTGAAAGATTACAAGATCTACTCATGGAAGTGGCTAAGAAGACTATCCCCATCAAGACATTGGGCAACAAGACTAGGAATGAACCAATATGGTGGAATGAACAGTGTAGCTTAAATAAGAAGAAACTAAACCAAGCTTCAAAAAATTACAACAAGATTCTGACAATTGAAAATTATAGAAAAAAAATATTGGCCCGGGCAGAATTTAGAAAAACAATAAATCAAGCTAAAGCAGAATCTTGGAAGCATTTTGTTTCAAATCTCAACTTCAGGGATCCATTTGGAAAAGTTTATACCTTCATAAGAAAGATGAATAGGAGAGAATTGTACCACCATCCGCAGGGGCCAACAACCTACCAAGGACAAGTGATTGCTGATAACAAAACAAAAGCTGAGGCAGGAGCAAGTCATCTCCACCAGACAATAGGTAAGAAAGATCCATTTGAAGGAACCAGCCCACATTCAACAACTTTCACTAAAGCAAGAAAACTTTCTATGCAACAATCAGTATCAAATTACAACAAAACCCTTCTCAAAATCAGAATTTGAACTTGTTCTAAAGACACTACCAGAGACTTCATCTGGCAGCGACAACATATACCCTGTTTTCTTTAAAAGGTTGACTGATAAATGGAAGGATATTCTGCTACAGCTCATCAACAAATTGTGGAAGGAGGGCAATTTCCCTACAATTTGGAAGAATGGCACATCTATCATGATCCCAAAACCAAATAAACCATACAAAGTAGAAAATCATCGTTTTATAACTCTGCTCCCAGTTGGAGGTAAGATATATGAAAGGCTAGTAAAGGAAAGACTGAGATTTGCAATAGATGAAGCTAACCTGCTGCAGGATATTCAGACAGGTTTTCGCAGAGAGAGAAATACAGTAGATAACCTGATCAGGATGCAGAGAGACATCATTGATGCACTTGATAATGGCAAAGTAATGATTGCAGTGTTCTTGGATGTTAAAGGAGCTTTTGATAATTTGGTTCACAGACAGATACTACAAGGTTTATCTAAAGCAAAAATTAATGGAAATTTGATGAAATTCACACTGAGTTACCTGTAAGATAGAAAAATTGCTGTGACTGTAGGACAAGAAAGATCAAAAGAAATTGAGGTGGAAAGAGGTGTTCCACAAGGAAGTGTTCTTGGACCAGACTATTATAATTTTGGAGAATTTGATATCCCTCTAGAAGACAATAACTGCAAAGGAGGAATCTTTGCAGATGATAATAATACTTGGACAATCCAAAACACAGTGGAAGAAGCAGAAAAAGTTGTCCAAGAAACATTAGACCAAATAGAGTTATGGTCCCTAGGAATAGATCTTGATTTTGAACCATCTAAAGCTAAAGTTATGTTGTTCACATCTAAGAGGAATATTAGACCTCCGCTACTTACTCTATTTGGAGAGGAACTGCTTGTAACCAATTGTCATAAAGTCCTTGGAATACACATTGATGATAAACTTCATTTAGTCAACATGTCAAATCCGGGTTGCAGCGGTAGCTAGCAACCTAGTAAGAGACGATCACGTCCAATGTTAAGAAATATAAAAACCCATATAGTCCTAAAAAAGGAGTCAGATCAAAACAAAAAGTACACCATTAGAACCGCCTTGTCCGAAACCCCTTGAAAGGAAACTTACCGCCCTTTGGCTTGAACAGCAAGGGAAATATATTGGCTTGAAAATCAAGAAAAGTGGCAGCTACTACAACATTCTGCCTAAACGGGGTATCTAAAAGAATCCTGTGCAAAGCGACTGAATTTGATGAAGATGCTTTCATGTGGGAAGCATGGTGTCAACATAGTTACAGCAAGACAATTTTATATCAAATACATAAGACCTAAAATTGATTATGGGAGTTTGATATACAGCATTGCCCCAGAATCTACTCTCAGAAAACTTGATACAATACAGAATACAGCCCTAAGATTGGCATTTGGAGCTCACCAGAGCACCCCAATTCCTTTTCTCCTGGGTGAGTCTGGAGTGGAGAAACTCAACACAAGACGGGAAAAAATGCTTATAGTGTACGTGAACCATCTATGGAAAGCAGATCTTAATCACCCAGTTAAGAAATTGATAATTAAACCTGGTCTGACCCACACTAGAAATCATCATAGAAAAAGGAAACGTCTAAATCCTTTTGAAAAATTTGAAGAACTACTAACTCAGGAAGGTATAGAAGTACCTATTACCCAAATGCTACGTTATGAAAAACCACCAAAAATTCCCCCCTGGGATTGGGTTCAGATTGTGTGTCAGATTGATTGCATGGAAAAAATGGAAAATAACCCCCTAATAATGAGATATGAATTCCTCTCAGTTTTGAATAGCAAGTATCAAGAATATGTTAAAATATATACAGATGGTTCAAAAATAAATGTTTTAGGAGTGGGTTGTTCAGCAGTGGTTCCAGAATGAAATACACTGATAACAAAGTCACTAAGTAAAGAATCAACTGTTTTTGAGGCAGAAATAAAAGCAATTGAAAGTGCATTAGAATTGAGGAAAACTAGTGAAAGTGATGAAAACCAATCTAAGTTCCTCATATGCAATGACTCAAAATCTGCCCTCCAGTCCCTAAAGAATTTTCCAAATAAACAAAATGATGAGGTCCATAAGTGTTATAGTTCAATTCTGAAGATTGTTGGGAAAGGAATAGTGATACAATTTTTGTGGTGTCCAGCCCATGTGGGGGTGGCGTGTAATGAAAAAGCAGACAAATATGCCAAACTGACAGTACAAAATATGACCCTTACGCCCCCTACAGAAACATATAAACAGATTAGAGAGATGGTAAGAAAGATTTACCAAAAACATTTTGTGGAAATGAGGGATAATAGTAGTAATATAGCTCTTACCCAGAAAAAGAAGCCTGGCTTTGATATGAAAAATTATAGTAGATTAAAAAGAAAATTTGGTTGCTTAATGTTCCATTTTTGGTCAACCCATGTAGGTATTAAGCATAGGTTATTTATCATAGGCAAAACTGATAGTCCTCAGTGTGATAATTGTAGTGAGATAGAAAGTATTTTCCATTATGTAAGATAAGATATTTAGATAAGATAAGATATTTATTTCTAGAAATTGCTATCACAAGCCCTGAAGGGACGAATTCGAATTTCGAAGTCCATAAAAAACAAACAAGCAAGAAAATCATAACAAAAGCACAACAACTTAAAGATTGGCAACCAATGAAAAAAAAAAATTAAAATAAATAAATAATCAAATATCGGAATGCTGTATGATTCCTTTGTCACTTATATTAAAAACTTCAAAAGGGCAACTAGTTAATGAGATAAAAACTAATAAAACTGAAAAAAAAATAAATAATATACACATTAACAAATGTTTAAAAAACAAATAAAAAGGGGATAGGGAACAAAAAAAAGAGTATAGAGGAAATCGAGCTGTTTCTTTTATTATATAAGAGAAAAGACAAAATTTATGTTCAAATTAACCACTATTTATTAAATCAGTAAAAAAAGGGATAAAAGATTTCTTATACCGCAAGGTAGTACAAAGACTGGGAGATAAGGTGGGGATAGGCTGGGACACAGTTCGTGGAGGACGATTTCTATCAGGTACATGGTATTCAGGGAAAAGGTTCGCAGTACGGGGGTTCAAAAGTGCCAACTTACCAAAACGGAGGCACAAATTAATTCTTCGTCTCTCGAGGGTCTCTAGGTTTGAAATATTTAACAAATACAAATACGGTATCTTGCCCTCTTTAAAAATAATTCTTAGAGCTCTCTTTTGGACATTTTCAATTTTTCGTGTTGCTTCATTAGAGAGGCCAGGGTGCCACACAGGACAAGCGTACTCTAATATGGGACGCACAAAAGAAATGTATACTTGTAGTAAATGTGATTGGGGGCAACTGAATTTATTTAAAAGTTTAAGGAGGGAAAGCGAGGAGTTTGCTTGTCGTAGGATATTATTTATATGGGCATCCCATTTCAAATTAGAAGAAATTGTAACACCAAGGAGTTTAAGAGATGTGACAGAGGTTTCAGGAGGTATAGGAGCAAGAAAAAGGGGAGGGGATTTAAGAAAACTTACTGAGACTATTGCGGATTTAGAAGGGTTAACAGTCATGTCAAGGGAAGAGGCCTCACAGGCAATATCTTGGAGTATGCCCATTGGGTTGCTAAAGATGTTTTTATGACATATCTCTAAAACTGTCAAGTCATCGACAAATTTCCATCTATTGTCATAAAGGGTTGAAAGGCTATTAATCATAAGTGAAAAAAGGAGAGGGCCTAGAATAGTCCCCTGAGGAATGCCATTAAATATGGGGAGATGATCTGAGAAACAATTTAGATATTTAACTGCTTGAGATCTATTAGAAAGAAAAGAGGCAACGAGCTTAACAAGGAAAGTTTCAATGTGAAATTCATTTATAAGTTTATCTATGAGTAAATTGAGGTTAATCAAATCAAAAGCTTTTTGAAGATCAATAGAAATTAGATTAAGCCAAGTGTTAGATTTTTCAAGTAATTTATCCATGGTATCAACAAGATGGATCAGGTAATGAGAGGTTGACGTGGATTTGAGATTACCAAACTGTCTAAGATCAATGAGGGGGAGGACTTTCATCTTAAGCCAGTCTGCGAGAAAACTTTCATACAATTTTGAAAAAATCGAGGTGAGGGTAATAGGACGAATGCCATCAAAGCCAGGCTTCCCATTTTTCTTTTTGATTGGGGTAATAAAGCCTTGTTTCCAATATTGAGGGAACTGTCCAGATTCGGTAATTTCATTGAACAGGGTGGATAGGGGTTTTGAGAGGTAATCACTGAAAGCTTTAATCAGAGGAACAGGAATATCTAAAGGGCAAATGCTTGATCGTTTTAGTTTTTCAATTTTTTTTACAACATCAAGTGGAGAAATATGTGGGAGTGAAAAAGGAACAGGAATATCTGGAAATTCGTAAGATAGTGGTGGGAGACTCTGGACAATAGAAGCCAAAAACTTATTGAGGTTATTAGCTGTGGTCTTTGGAGGTTCATTTATATTAAAATTTAGTTGTTCTTGACTCTTGCCGGTAAGTTTTTTAATTTCAGAGTACCAGTTCTTTGGTTTATCATGGCACAAGTATTTAATTTTATTTTTATAATAGGCTCGGGCAGCTTTTCTAATTTGACTTTTTAAATCCTTTCTTAACTTATTTGCTTCAGCTAAATTACCCCTCTTAAATAAGCTTATTTTCGTGCGGATTAATATTTTTTTGTGATTATTTATGTAAGGTTTATCACTGGAGCACTTTCTTGAATGTAAGGAGTATGAAAATTTGAGAAAAGAAATGATGAATTTGTGCAAAGAGAAAAATTTAGGAGAATTTTCAGTAGCACTTGCATTAGGAATTTTGATTGATGATGATTTTTGAAGTATAGGATGACAGACCTGTTTATTAAGTTTATACAGGAAAGTGGTAGAGAAAAAGATTTTATCTGATGCTCATAGTAATGTAATTGCTGTATTGTCAGTGTTGAAAAAGGGATTGATCTTGTATGTATAATAGGTTTGATCGATGGTTTTAGCAATGATATATGTCCGTGTTAAAAAAAAAAAAAAAAAAAAAAAAAAAAAAAAAAAAAAAAAAAAAAAAAAAAAAAAAACCTGCTATAAAGGAAGATTGTCTGTTCTTTTTTAGATTGAAGGTGAGTTGTATTATTATTGCTGTATTGAAAGTATTTGTAGCTAATTGGCGTTGTGCTGAGAAGGAAGAAAATTAGTCATATTGAAAGAAGTCTCAATGACATTGCTGTCAAGAGGAGACTCCATTCTCTCAGATCAGATTAAAAGAATTTGACCTACTTTATAGAGAGGAATGTAATGCAACACCGCCATGTAAAACAATACCTCTAATATCTACTTAGCAGATAAAGCTGAGGGGTTGGGGAAAGATGTTGCATAGAGTTGGTTAAGTTAGGTTAGGTATTTAATATAATGCTTTTTGGACGGCCTGCTTTTCAGATTGAACAATATATAGTTGACATTATAGACAGTCGAAATGTAGTTAGCCAGTTCTTCGATGTAAGTTGAGTTTTATAATTAAATAGTTTGTATTTAATTAAATTAGATATTACCTTCTTTCTAAGCTATTATCCTCAAGTACATCCTTTCTACTTTACTTCTAAACTACTGACTTCAGTTTAAGTTATATGTTTTTCTCCAAAACTGTGTCTCTTGCTAACCCCGTATCAACTAGACCATGAAATAGGGTGACTTTTAAACTGTTTCGCATTGGGGAGCTTTGACAGATTCCGTCTAAATATATTTCGAACTAATTTAAATACCTTTACGTAAACGTATTATAAAATATATATTAAAATTATGGTGGGGGTTTTTAAATAATAAATATATGATAAGCATCCTTTTGATATACGGAAATAGGAAAAGGTTTATATTATTTTTTTTCATATTCAAACAGTTCGATTGTTTTATCACTGGTGACGTAGAATGAAATTTTGAAAGTCGACATTAAATCTTTCCATAGTTAAAAAAAAGTTGTTTTAATATCTGAACGATTTGAAGTACTAAAATATGCTAACCGTACTAAATAAAGAAGGACTTGATGTAGAGCTACAGAATTAAAAACATGAGTTAATGACTTCTTGTCAAAGAATCCTGGAGAGAAATTACCTACCAAAACTTGCAGAGATGCAAGAAAGGTACTTAAACGTTTTATAAAATATATATTAAAATTTTGGTGGTGACTTTTTAAAATGATAAATATATAATAAGCATCCTATTGATATGCGGAAATAGGGAAAGGCTTATATTAATTTTTTTATGTTCAAACAGTTTAATTGTTTTCTCACTGATGACGTAGAATAACATTTTGATAGTTAACATTAAAATTTTCCATAATTAAAAAAGTTGTTTTAATATCTGAACGATTTGAAGTACTAAAATATGGTAACCATACTAAATAAAGAAGGACTTGATGTAGAGCTACATAATTAAAAACGTTAGTTAATGACTTTCTTGTCAAAAAATCCCGGAGAGAAATTACCTACCAAAACTTGCAGAGATGCATGAACGGAACGTAAACGTGTTATAAAATATATATTAAGCTGTCGGTGGAATTTTTTTTAAATGATAATTATATAACAAGCATCCTAATGATATACGGAAATAGGAAAAGATTGATACATTTTTTTATGTTCAAACAGTTCGATTGTTTTATCACTGATGACGCAGAATAACATTTTGATAGTTAACATTAAAATCTTCCATAATTAAAAAAGTTGTTTTAATATCTGAACGATTTGAAGCACTAAAATATGGTAACCATACCAAATAAAGAAGGACTTTGAGGTAGAGCTACATAATTAAAAACGTTAGTTAATGACTTTCTTGTCAAAAAATCCTGGAGAGAAATTACCTACTAAAACCTGCAGAGATGCAAGAAAGAACGAATTTTATTATATTTATTTGACAATGGGATAGCGAAGGACCATAAGAAATATCTAAACAAAGGAAAGAACATTACATAAAAATGTTTTTAAAGAGTAACATCACATTTTTCATGTTTTTAAAGCTTGTGAATAGTATTACCAAAAGTCATCGGGAATCTAAGTTCGCATTTCGAATGGTACGGTAGCACATCAAGAACAAAAAAATTGTGAGAAACATTTCCGCGTGTGGCTAGTATGATTAAAAATAACTATACTGTCTTTTTAAGTAACTGAAAAATTAGAACCAGTGCAGCGTGACTTTTGTTGCGTGTGAATTTAGTTTGTCAAAATGGACATTTGTCTTAAATTTAAGCCAAATGGAAGCTGATTCAGAACAACACTTTTTATTTACATTCAGCAGAACAATAATATTTTATTCTTTTCTTTGTTAATGTTGACAGTCATGATATCATTTGATAGTTCAGAGTCAGTCTTAGCCATTCATCCAAGCACATTTTTGAAATTTTCTTTGAATTTTTCTTAGAGAAAAACAAAGACATTAAATCTAATTAGATATTATAATTTAATTAAATATTAGATACAATTAGACATTAAATAAAACAAATTGAATACATTAAATATAGGTAGAATTTCCAATTTTCAAGTTCAGTGGCATATCAGACCAAGTACAATCAAAAAGTCAACCGAAAAGATTAAAATCATATATTAGTATGGAATTTGTTGGTTTTTTAGAAATATGTGTAAGGTCTTAGTAAAGTTGACTTCAATAAATCTGATTGTACATAGACTGTTCAGGTAGGGTCTTAGTAAAGTTGATGTCAATAACTCACAAGAGAAAAAACACCTACAATCGCACAGAGTCAGACACGGAAACATGTAAACACCCGCTCAGACACACAAGCATAGTGAGGGAGAGAAAAAAAACACTTACAATCACACAGGGTCAGAAACGGAAAGACGCAAACACCCGCCCAGACACACAGTCAAAGATATTGAGAGAGACAAAAACACATACAAACACATAAATTGATACAAGCAAACCGACAAAGATATGCACTGGGACATGCACACACCCGGCCAGACAAACAGTCAAAGAGAGCGAGAGAGAGACAAAAACACATATAAACACATAATTCAGACAGGCAAACCGACAAAGACATGCACTGGGACATACAAACATCCGCCCAGACACACAGGCAAAGAGAGTGAGAGAGACAAAAACACATAAAAAAAAAACATAGATTCAGACATGTAAACCAACAAAGACAGGCACTGAGACAAGCCAACAGCCACCCAGATACATAGGTTTAGAGAGTGAGAGAGACAAAAAGAAATACAAATACATATGTTCAGACATACAAACAGACAAAGACAGGCACTGGGACATGCAAACACGCGCCCAGGTATGTCAAAGGGGTGCTGAAGTACATCAAAAGACACTGTGTACATCCAGGCAATCAAAAAAGCGTATCTGAAATATCATAGGAACACCTAAGGATAAGGCTTTAATGGAAATTAGAAAACATAAATTTCCGTAAGGCTAATCAAGTTTCTGGGAAAAAACACCAATGTAAAAACATTTATGACAATTTATCTAGTTTGATCTTATTAATAAAAACTCCTATTTTCGCCACTTTTGGTATTTTTCGTCACACAAGTATAGAACATTCTGGATATACAAACTTTCAAGTCAAACTACACATTATGTTCCAGTTAAAGCAGAGGACCTTCCTAATGATAGTTAATAAAGCTCGTACGGACATGTGTCCAAGGGCACTACTTAGCGTGCTCGAGTGGCACAGGTTAAAAATCCTTGCATGACAAAGCATAACAAGGCGTAATATTTTCGTTTTTCTATTAAAATGTAACTATAAGGTCTCTTTTCAATATTGGTTGTTTACATATTTTGAAGCACTTGTCTCTGGGACTGTACAAAACCGTGCCATCCCCGTAGGCACATTTCTTGGGCTTTTTCAGCGTTGGGATAAAATTGCTATATTGAAATCCTGATCTGATGGGAATTGGGGATATTGTGGCATATTGGGTGTTTAAGGTGCATAATGATATAGTCTGATCCTTTTGACCTTTAGGCGGCGGCGCTAGAATTCTAAAGTTGTGAACAAATGAGCCCCCCCCCCCCAAGTCTTCTACTGCCATCTGTTCTGTAAGCCGAGGTCAGGAGATTAAACATAGAAGACACATCGTTCTTTGCTTTAAATGCTTTAAATATAATTGTTGTTAGTAAACGTTTGTGGCTGATTTTTCCCCCTTATTTTGCAGGTAAATGGGAACTAGTTAATGACTTACCTAACAGGGTGTTTGAATTACATCACTATGATATGTCAAAGAAATTCTAAATGAATAAAACTTTATTTCAAAATATACTGAAAATATACATATTTTGTTCTCTAAGCCAGTATCTATGACTAAGCCAGTATCTAGTATCTATTTTATTATTTATGGTCGCACAGGTTTTGTGGTTTCAGATTTAATTTTTGCATAGGGGGTTGTCTCTTCAACGCTTCGAATAGAAATACCACTTGGTAGCAGTGGAAAACGGCTCGACAGTGAATTTCCATAACTATTAACTAGGCTGTTTTCAAAAGAATGTTCTGGTCGAACAGGAAAATATAAGCTTCTTGTCGGATTGTAGCCAATGTTTCGTTGGTGGGGCTGATATGGTCTGTATAATTGAAAGGGCCTTAACATTTGAGGAAAATAAGTGTACCCGTGACTATATCCAGGATAATTCCAGGCAGCTTCCGGATATCTTCCTGAAAACCGGAATGCATTAAAGCTATTCAATAAATTAAATTCTCGCGGTCTCCAGTGCGTCTGAATTCCATTTCCACCCATGTAGGGCCTTTGTCCAAAACCTGAAAAAAAAATTATCCATGATTACTGAAACATGAAAATTTTTAGAATTTCCTTTGAGTTTTAGAATTAAGCTATAGTTAGTGCAAGATGCATCCAATTGACCTTTGCTTAAAAACGGAACAGATTTTCCAACGAGAATGTACTTAACAAAAGACACTATGTTATATGTTTCTTTTTCCATAGTTTTAATAAGGTGCATTGTAACCACCTTTCACCCAGTGACGTCAGTTAGGGAAGTCCCTCATAATTTAACACCTTACTCTTACTCTTTAAAATGCATCTATGAAAAATGAAACCCACCACATGAAAACAACAGTAACTAAGGTATAGAAACCTCTGTTTTCTATATAAAATGGTAAGAAAAAGCCTGTCTTCTCATTAATGGAGATTCCGAGTGTTTTCTAATTCTGTTAAATGTAAAGGGTGAAATTCCTATTTTCATACAGATATAGGAGTGGAAAGGTATGCTTGAAGCGATACTGCTAAATAGAATAAAATTTGATTGAGTTCCTACTGGACTTCTAGGGATCCTCAACTATGCAAGTAAACACTTTAAAGTCATCTCTTTTATCCACTCCTTGCACTCTCCCGTGCTCTGGAGTTGAATGTTAGAATGCTTAGTATTCTCAATGAAGTAAATACTGAATCTCCGTCGACCCTCCGTTCACAGAGGCTGATCCCTACTTTCTCCTACCTCCATTTGGGAGAGCCTCCTCCTTTGGGAAGTCGAATGCTGGACTTAAGGGGCTACATCCATTTATAAAAATCTCCTTCTTCTCTCACCACCACCCACAAAAGCTTACATCAATCTTCACGAAAAGTATCAGTTCAAAAAGAATCCAGCCCAGTTTTTACTGCATATAATTCTTCGTATCAGACTAAGGTTCGCTCCGAAGAGCAAATCTCAGCGGGCCCAAGAAAGTTCCACATGTATTTGTGGAGATATGCAACTACTATTGCATATAAAAGAGTCAAGTTTTCGGTTATTGTCAGAAAAAAGGATTGAACGAGTTGAAGTTAGTCAACTAGATTCTGATTCTGACTGAATATAGTTTTTTTTTCTCAGTATTTGTGGATTCTGAGGGAAATAATGGTTTGTTCACATTCATATGATAAGCAATATGATCTTAATACCATAAATTACCAAAAATAGTCATATGAAATTAATATTTTACTTATTTTTACCACCATATGCAGTCCTAAGGTGCTGACTAAACCGATCTAACCTGTTTATTGTTCATACATAGTAGTAAATAGAACTGATGTCTACTTCACTCACTCATCTTATTACATCCTCTATGCCTTATTACTCCTAGCTACACGAATGTGAACAGGTATTGTTTTTTCTAAACTTTCTTGCATTACTCGAAGTACATCTCAAGCAACTTTCTATTTTTAAACTTTAAAGTTTCAGTCAGACTGTGATAGGTCTGATAACAAATAGCTTCTCTTCATTTGATCCAAATTCAATCATTTCAATCCAAATTCAGAATCCAGCTCTGGAATTTGTTAATTGAGACTAAACTGAACTGGTCGATAGTTTAAAAACATTGTTTTAAACGTCAAACGAAGATAAATCGGCACAAGCGACTGTTCTTCAGTTGCAAAATAAGTCGTATAAATTAACTGTTGCTAAAAGTCTGTATAACGAGGCTTTACAAGTGATTTTGAAAAAATTGGAAAATGGAGAACCGTGGGGATTTCGGTGTTGGGAATTGGGCTTCTAGCGATTTCTTATCAGTTTTTTAAAGATTTTGAAAAATATGAAGAAAAAAACACTGGCCAGGTCCTTTTGTTAAAATTTTTATATGCCAGACCGAAATCTTATCAAGTCTGAATTTATCTAACCACAGTCTCTTTTGTCGCTTTGGAATAAAGCACAAGCCATAGGAGATACTGGGTTCCACAAAATAAAATTTTTAGTTTCGAAATCAGTTGGGCACCTTAAATAAGTTTGATAATCCCAACGACATTCCTAATCCCTTCAACGTGGCAATAAGAATCCCAAAACCTAACCTGACCTGAAGAACAAGAGATTTATATGACAATTACGTGAAATTATGGTAAAAATCATGGGAATCTAATAGTTAAGTGTCCTTTAGCTCCACTTCTGTTCTATCACTTATTATATATTTTTTGTAAATGTTTAACTTTTTTTTAATCACGGACAGTAAAAAAAACAAGAAAAAAAAATTAGCGTTAGCTTATCATTAAAAATGAGCTTAAAGCAAAAGATACGATTTTCACTAGCAAGTTCTAGTGAAAAAGTGAAATAAAATTTTCTTTAACTAGTAAAATTCTGGCAAGAAATCTAGGTATAATGAAGAAACTCCAACATTGTTTTCTCAAATCTGTCCTTCGCCATCTTTATTTTTCTTTAATACACCTGTATATACTTTATTATTCGAGTATTTGGCTCTCTACATTTTCTTCTATCCTAAAACCAATAAGAATTCTACAAAATCATGCAGTAAGAATTTTAGCCGGTATATCTCCACGTAAGTCTGTTCGAGAAATTTACCCAACTTTAAAAATTTTGCCAGCTGCAAGCCTTCGTGAATTCTACGTATTGTGGTTTATTTTTGGACTGCAGCAGGATTTTCAGCCTCTTTGTTTTGGTGGTTTATTGTCCATTAGGTCTACTATTCATTCTTATGATACAACGGGTAGTGCGGACTTCTATGTACCTAGAGGTATTTCTTTTCGTTCATGTTTTTCTGTTTTTTTATAGAGGTATGTGGAAATGGATAGTTTAAATGGTGATATTAATATTATTGGAGACCCCAACATATTTATAAAAACCATTAAGGAACTGCTTTTTGCTGAATATGAGCTTTGACTGATTGATTGATTTATTTATGTGATGCTTTGTTGATATGAAGTTCCCGGAGGAAGTGTAATATATGATATTCTTTTGTATTTATTGTTTATTGTGGTGGTATTAGTGGTGTCGGTGGCCAAGTGTTCTTTTTGTTTTAAGGATTTTGTTTTCTCTAGCTCCCCCACAGACATGCTTCGCTTTTTAGGGGAAGTAGCAATGATTTTTTGTTGATTTTTTTTTCAATAAATCCTTCTCTCCCACACATAAATTGCGAGTATAAAACCAATTTTACTTTTCAGTAGAAATCAAGATCAACGTCAAAATTAGCATCTATCTTGACACAATTTATAGAGATAAAGTCTAGATAGGATACAAGTATAACAAAATATACTGAAAGTGGACAGGATATCTCGTTTCAAACTCCCACAGAGGTGTTTGTTGAATGTTAGATTTGTAAAGCAGAACATTCATATATCAGTTTTCAGGCTGATATGTTCCTTCAGTATTCCCAAGAGAATTTTATGGTTTCTGGTATTTCTAGATTTATATTTTCTTTCCAAAATCCATATGTGTTATATCATCTTGAAGACAGGAGCGTCAATTTAAGAAAGTGCGCGTGTTTGTGGGAGGGGGGATGGAAGGGGAAGGGGAGGGTTAAAATGTATTTTTCAAGCCCAAGGAGTGGGGAATTTAGTTTTTTTTCAATGAAAATACCAACCATATTTTGCAATAAAAATACCCAAAGGCTGGAGAGAGTGCTCCATAAAGGGCGTCGGTGCACTCTGGGATATTGCTCATTACTGCCTCCTAGATTGCCCAAGTTTTCAGGCTGATATGTTCCTTCAGTATTCCCTAGAGAATTTTATGGTTTCTGGTATTTCTAAATTTATATTTTCTTTCCAAAATCTATATGCGTTATATCATCTTGAAGACAGGAGCGTCAATTTAAGAAAGTGCATGTGTTTGTGGGAGGGGGGGATGGAAGGGGAAGGGGAGGGTAAAATGTATTTTTCAAGCCCAAGGAGTGGGGAATTTAGTTGTTTTTTTTTCAATGAAAATACCAACCATATATTGCAATAAAAATACCCAAAGGCTGGAGAGAGTGCTCCATAAAGGGCGTCGGTGCACTCTGGGATATTGCTCATTACTGCCTCCTAGATTGCCCAAGTTGCATTTTAGGTGCCATGTTCACATGTCCATAGGAGATACCTAACCTAATACCGTTTAAAAGGTAAATAAAAATCTTTGTTTTCAGGAAAAAGTACTTAAGAACTTCACCTATCCCTGAAGATTTCCATTGACAGATTCTGCTCTTGTTTCAGTAGAAAAATTTCGACAATTCTCTATTCTGATCTTTGTGTTTGGTCTCAATGTTTACTACTGGATAGCGCAGTGACATCTATTAAACAGACACTTGCCATGTCTCTTGCAAAGTTGGATTGAAGGTGAGAGGAGCTTCAAATCTAAAGTGGGGTAGGAAACAATAATACAATAATACTTGGCTAAGCTCAATTGTTTGGATCATTTGCCGAATCAACAATTTCCCCTAAGCATTCTTTTCGTGATCTGTTTCATAGATGCGTTTAGATTCACCGGTAACTAATAACCAACCGGCGTGGCTAAATTAAAATTCCAGACTAGGCAGAATATTTTAACGCAATTCACAATTAGACGTGTTTTTAATTGAGTTCAAGCGGTGAAGTGGAGCTAATCATCAGGTCGTTCGAAATAAAAGCTATGACCCCCCCCCCCTAGATTTTGAAAAATGTATTTACACCCCACCCATTTTGTTGATTGACCCAACAGCTAGTGATAAGCTCTTAGAGTCGTTGGAAATTAGGTTTTATTAGTCCTATAAAAAAAGGTAAGAAGCAAGATTTTAAAGTGTCTGACCATTACACTTACTCCCGTTTTCTCCGAATTAAATCAAGGAGTTTTAGCTGAGGGGTTGAAAGCAAAGATGATTTAAGCTCTTAAAGTCGTTGGAAATTAGGTTTTATTAGTCCTATGAAAAAAAAGAGGTAAGAAGCGATATTTTAAAGTGTCTGACCATTACTCTTACTCCCGTTTTTCTCCGAATTAAATGAAGGAGTTTTAGCTCAGGGGTTGAAAGCAAAGATGATTTCAAATGTTGACCTTGGCAATTTGTAAACTTACTTTCTTCATCCATCCCCACCTATCTTGTTCACTTTATGAACGGTCTTGATAAAACCTAATACCAACCTAACACCTAGCTCGATTTTATAGCAGTGGACTTATAAAAAAAATCTGATTTAATTAACGAAAATGTATTGATAAAAAATTCTTCTTAAGTTAATTCCAAGCTGACCCCAATTTAATTAGCATAATTGCATTTTCCTTTCATTAGATCACTTATAGCAGCGTACTTGAGCATATTTTCAAATACTCTCAATTGAAAATAGTGGGCCCCATCAGGCCTGTAGTAATTAGTCCGGCCCCATCCATAAACAACATTGGTATTGGTTTTTCAGATAGATGGTAATTTCTTGATAATCTAACTGTCTCAGAGACGTTACAAGAATTGAAAAAATAGCTCGATGGATATGATGGGAAGGGGCAGATATTAGATGAAGCTGATCGTAATGTTTGGACAGTTAATTCCTCAAATCTAAATGTTAACAATATCCTTAAGACTCCACTTCTTTCACTCACCACGTTTCCCTGAAAAGTCGATTTGTACTCTGAAATCATTGGATGTAATGACCTAAAGTGATTTAAAAAAGCTGAACCGCGTTAGTTATATTTTTAACAAGCGCAAATACTAAATTCCTCGCTCTTAATTCCGTAAAAAGTTTGGGATGTCCCGATATACTGTTGAGGGAATTTCCTCTCATTTGTTCCCCTAATGTTTAAGTATGCCTATCCTGTGTGCATCCTGTCATCTCCAAGGAATTTGAATGAAAAAGAGGCAGTCTAAAAAATATGCCCCAGAATAATTTTAATCTTGATAAAGTTTTCTTATATCTCCCCTTTGTTCCGCAGGACCAATCTGGCTGGCCTTGAGGAGAGGAAGCAAAAATTCCCTTCGTTTCGCTAATAGTACTGTTAATAACAAACCTCTAGAACATTCGCTTTCGCCTAGTGATTTTCTCGCTTGAACTCGCCCTCCATTGTTCTAACTGAAAAAAAAACAAGATAAACTTTATTCACAAAACACATAGAAGAACCCCCCCCCTAAAATGGTTATCTGTATAAAGAATGCATCTTCCTTCTCTCCCTCATCCTTTTTTTGCCATCATTGTATGAAGCTTATCTTATGTTTTTGACGTTCTGATTTTGTATAATCTATATTACCTAAACTTCTCTACTGATGGGTACATTTGTTTTTAAATTCGTTTTACGGGGAAAAGGGGTTTGTTTATTGTTTTCTTGCTGTTTCTGGTTTTTATGCGTGTTTTTTCCTGTTATTTTTTTTTCTGTTTGACATAAGAAGCAACTTCGCTCAACAAAGATGTATGATACCCCTATTTGAAAATAAATTTGTTTTATTCTTCATCTTAACATATTTCTTCAAGACCGTAACCAGAAGGTTCTTTCCATTTCCCCCGCTAATCCGTTAGAAATATAAAAAGGTTGTTTACACGCTGTTTTAATAGTCAAATTACACACAGTGCAAAGTCAGTATATTCTTCACACTGGGGGGGGGGGGTGCTCCAAAGCTTTCCTTTTATGATTCTTCAAACCCACTTTTGTTCAAGAATTATACTCAATGTTTTTCTCCATTCAAAACCAAAATGTTTTGAGATGAAAAAAAGACAAGACACCTTTTACTTGCTGATTCGTTATGCACGTGGGAATAGCTCGACTTACCGAATCATCTGGCTCTCATAGTATCCTGGAGTCCCATAGCTTGATGTTGGGATGCTTCTTCTGCTCTGCCTTTGGTCAACGGTTACTTCATGCTTATTGATTGGCAAATCAGCGGTTACAATAAAGGGTTTGTCTGTCCGAGAGTTGGAAGAACCTCTATTGACTGGTTGATAAGCAGGTGGGATCCTGGCTAGAGAGCAGCTTATGAAGACGAAAATCTAAAATGATGTAGAATGACGGCTACACTACCTATGCATTTATGGCTCTATCCAGACTGGATTATATTTGGTTTAAATCTGGAGTTGAATTTGACTCCAAATTACATGTGTTCAACATAAAATTTGAATCCAGAAACAAATCTAAACTTGAAAAATAAAAATTGAAACGTGCGATATTCAGTTTTGCACACAAATAAAGCAAAACTTGCTTACTTTTTTATTTATAAAATAGCCTTTACCACAGATAAATTAGTTTTGGCTTTTACTAGTCGTACATTTGTTCCAGTAGTTTCTCGAAGCTAGAGCATGAAGTAGGAACAAAGCTGGTTATGATATTTAACCAAGATAATTGGTCTGGTCACCTTTTCCAGGTCTGAAGTGTGTCTTCACTCCCTTTATGTTTTATGAAGACTCTTGAAAGCGACGTTCGAGCAGATTGTAAACTTTATGATAGTACTCCACTTTTGTTAGATCTACATTAAACTTTATTGTTATGGTGCACAGGGTTGCCACCGTCAGTAGGATTTTACTAGATCTAGTAGAAAAAAAATCTATTAAATTTAGAGGATCTAGTAAATTTCCCGAAATCTGGTAAAAAGTCCTGATTTGTAGTAAACAAAACTTTTGTTATTTTCCATGAATTCAAGGAAAAAAAAT
Source organism: Artemia sinica (assembly GCA_027921565.1). Taxonomy (NCBI): domain Eukaryota; kingdom Metazoa; phylum Arthropoda; class Branchiopoda; order Anostraca; family Artemiidae; genus Artemia; species Artemia sinica. The sequence continues at coordinate 42,593,488 of CM051260.1, read as the reverse complement.
TTGGGTCCATTCATTACAAAATCTGATTTCGGTTACGTTAGATATTATGGCTACTATTGCTCTCATTTTTGCGATTTCGTGTCAACCCTAGCGCTTATAAATCTCTATTTTTCTCTCGGCTTCTTCTTGATACTTGCTTTGATAGGCAAACTATTTAAAATTAGGACTGGTATGCCGGCTTAATTTGTTTTCAGAAAATTTTCCTGGACTCTCATAACAGCTGCTACGTTTATTAGTTAGCCTTGTCCCTTTTTAAAGACGCTGCTGGAAACGAACTTTTTCCATATTTGCCCAAGTTCTTTCTGACTCTCCGCAGCTTGCCCCATTCAAGTGCTGGAGCAGAGAGACAGTTCTTGATTTTATCGGTCATCAAAACTGAAAACCGGAATTGGCTAAATGTCTCGAGTGTTTCGTCCCTGATGAAAACGAAGCAACTTATTCTCAGGTCATCAAATGGAGTACATGACAGGGTGATCCCTAGCAATTTGACTCGGGCTATCAAGAAATGGAAACAAGTAGATCCCTTCAGTCAGAATTCGACATTAGTG
>CM051260.1:42392940-42590440 GCA_027921565.1 Artemia sinica | reverse complement strand
GTATTTTTTTTTATCAAAATGGCTCCATATTTTTTTCGGGAAAATTGGCAGCTTGGGATATTCTGGCCTAAAAAAACGAACTAGATAGGTCAGAAGTTTGAGAAAATTCGTTAAGAGCCTTAATTTTGGAAAAAAAGCATGCATGTGAGTGACGTCATTTTTATATATGACGTCATTATCAGTATTGCAAAGACATCGTCACATTTGTCAAACTTATGTATAAAAATTGAAGATTGTCATGTATGGAGAAGTTTAAATTAAATTGCTTAAAGAGCAAAAATCTGATAATAGCAAAAACATTTGCATATATTTTGACAAGGGATTACAACAATTCAGAAACTTTAAAAAGAAAATCATAAGTTTGAAGCTTAGTAGAAATCGTTCTTAGAAATCAGACTTTCTGAAATGACATTAAATTGTATAAAGAGCAAAAAACTGGTAATTCCAAAAATATTTGTATATATTTTAACAAGGGATTACAACAATTTAAAGACCTTTTATAAGAAAACCAAAAGTTTGAAGTTTAGTAAAAATCGTTGTTAGAAAAATATAATTACAAAGTTTCTTATCTTTTAAGTATAAGCAATGTCTTTTTAAGACATGAAAAAAAGTTGAAATTTTTTTTAAGTTCTGTTCTATGAAAGTTATTATGTAAACTGCAGAAATATTTACGGTACCTGAGCAATAATTTAAATGTTTTAATTCGAAATAGAAAAATACCTGGAAGTTTTAAAATTAGTTTTTTTTTGTTAGATAAAATTAACTCGCTACGTGATTAAGCTTACAGATTTGAACGCCGGAAATTTGGAATTATTACAAATGATGATTCTCTATTTTGACAAAGGATTACAACAATTTAAAAACCTTAAAAAAGAAAACCGAAGGGTTCAAGCTTGGTACATATCGTTGTTAGAAATCGGACTAGGTTCAATAACCAAATATGTTTGAAAAGACTGCGGCATAAAAAGATATTAGATTGCGTAAAGAGCATAAAACTTGTAATTGCCAAAATATTTGTATATATCTTAACAAGGGAGTACAACAATTCAAAAATCTTGAAAAAAAACCTTTTTGAACGCATATATGCAATGTCATGCAACGTCAGGTTATACAATGTCAGTAAGAAAGCCTAAAAACGAAAATTTGAAATTATTACAAATGATGACTCTCTATTTTGACAAGGTATTACAACAATTCAAAAACCTTAAAAAATGAAACCGAAAGTTGGAGGCTTAGTACATATCTAACAGTTCGTGGTAACGAACTGTAAGTAAGGAGCGACCTGGTTCAATAGTCACCAAAACTCGAAAAAACAGAATTTTGATACCAATAGATACATCAAAAGAAGCAGATTACTATGCTGGTTTCAAATATATAAGTTTCATCAAGTTTAGTCTTACCCATCAAAAGTTACGCGAGAAAATTTGCCACGTTTTTGAAAAGGGGGAAAATATCGCATAAAAGTCATAGAACTTTAATGAAAATCACATAACCAGATTCAGCGCATCAGAGAGCCTTACTATTGACTATACACTTACTATCTGAAAAATGTGGAATTTTGTATTTTTTGCCAGAAGAAAGATCACGGATGCGTGTTTATTTTTTGTCTGTTTGTTTTTTTTCCCCAAGGGTGATCGTATCGACCCAGTGGTCCTAGAATATCGCAGGAGGACTCATCCAAACGGAAATTGAAAGTTCTAGTTCTCTTTTTAAGTGACAAAAAATGGAGGGCAACTAGGCCTCCTCCCACGCTCATTTTTTTTCCCAAAGTCACCGATCAAAATTTTGAGATAGCCATTTTGTTCAGCATGGTCGAAAAATACAAAAACTATGGCTTTGAGGATGACTTAATCCCCACAGTCCCCGGGGAAGATCTGCAAGTTATGAACTTCGCCCAATGTTTACATATAGTATTGGTTACTGGGAAGTATACAGAAGTTTTCAGGGGGATTTTTTCTGGTAGTTGGAGGGAGGGGGGGGGGGGGGTCAGAGGTTACATGGGAGGATCTTTCTATGGAGGAGGTTTACATGGGGGAAGGTATATTGCTATGAAGGGGGTGCCGGATTTACCAGCATTATTTAAAAAACAATCAGAAATTAAATAAAAAAAACAAGTTTTTCAACTGAAAGTAAGGAGTAACATCGAAACATAAAATTAACAGAAATTACTACGGATATGATTGGGTTCCCCCCTAGTCATTACTTCGCTCTTTATGCTAAAGTTTTTTTTGTACTTTCATCAGAGTTATTTATTCTAATTAACGGCCTTTGTGATTAAGGGGTCATTCTTAAAGAATTGGAAAAAAATTTGAACTTTAGCGTAAAGAGCGAGGTATTGACTAGGGGGCACACCCCCTAAAATACGTAATAAAAATATACGAATATAGAAGTTCGTTACGTAAGTTAATTCGTAAGTTACGTCAGAACAAAATTTCGAGAAAGCCATTTAGCCAAAAAAAGTAAAATTAATATGCAAATTTTGTTTTAATTATTCATGTACGGTGAGCCAAAATCAAAGCTGCATTAATTCAAAAACGTTTTATTGTTTAAAAAATATAGTTGTGAGAACGAGTCAAGCTTTAGCGCAAAGAGCGAGGCGTTGAAGAGGAGACAGCCCCTTTGATATACGGAATAATTTCTGTTGGTTTTAAGTTTTAATGTCGCTCCTTGGTTTCAGTTAAAAAAACTTTTTTTTTATTTAATCGTTTTTAAAATTCAGACTAGCCTCAACAACCAAATATCATTGAACAGACTGCAGTATGAAAATACACTAAATTGCGTAAAGAACAAAAAACTGGTGACTGCAAAAATATGTATGTATATTTTAACAAGGAATTACAACTATTCAAAAACCTGAAAAAAAAACCCCAAAAGTTTGAAGCTTAGTAGAAATCGTTGTTAGGAATTGGACTTGCTTTAATGATCAAATATCTTTGAAAAGACACACTATGAAAAGACATTAAATTGCGTAAAAAGCAAAACACTGGTAATTGCAAAAATATTTGTATATATTTTAACAAGGGATTGCAAAAATTCAAAAACCTTAAAAAAGAAAACCAAAGTTTGAAGCTTAGTAGATATTGTTGTTAGAAGTCGGAATTGCCTTAATAATCAAACATCTTTGAAAAGACTTCAGTATAAAAAGACAGCAAATTGTCTGCGGTTAGAAGACAAGCGACAATAAGAATCCATATATAGAAGCCGGCCGCATGCCGAGTGCCGGGGCCCGACGGCTGGCAATTGCAAGAATATTTGTATACGTTTCAAATAGGGATCACAACAATTCAGAAACCTTAAAAATAAAAAGAAAAGTTTGAAGCTTAGTAGATATCGTTGTTAGAAATCGGACTTGGTTTAATAATCAAATATCTTTGAAGAGACTGCAGTATAGAAAGACAGCAAATTGTCTCAAATTATCTGCAGTTAGAAGACAAGTGACAATGTGAATCCATATATAGAAGCCTATACATTCTAGAGCCCTTTTTTAGTAGCCAAAAAGAAAGGAGGACAACTAGCTCCCCTCACACTCCCCCTTTTCCCCAAAGGCAACCGACCGAAATTTTGAGATTGCTATTTGATTCACCGTAGTTGAAAGATCCAATAACTAATTCTTTGGGGATGACATAACCCTCATTGTCCTTGGAGAAAAGGCCTTAAGCTACGCAATTTGCCCATTATTAAAAATAGTGCTTGTTACTGGGATATATTTTTTTTGGGTCGGGGGAGAATTTTCTGTGCGGTGGATTTTCTATGGGGAGGAAAATTTTCGGGAGGGAATTTTTTCTGGGAAATATTGTATGGGGGTTGGTAGAAGAGGAATTAATCTCTGCTAACTAGATGGGAGTTTGGATATATCCATTTACCATTCCATATTTCAATGAGCGCAAGCCAAAGAAAAATATTTGGTTTCAAAAATAGAGCATAAAAGAAGGTTTCTTGGGGAGCTGGCGTTTCCGCCTGGAAAATTCCTACCCGCGGAAAATTCCACCAGAAAATTCCCCTGAAAAATTCTAGGCTGCTGAAAATCCCCTCCCCCACGGAAAATGTCTTCAAGAAAATTTCCCAGCACGGAAAATTCCCTCCAGATAATTCCCTCCGTAAGAAATTCACCCACACGTGAAATTGAGGAGTCACAGAGAAAGTACCAAATGGATACCCCATAATGTCGATCAGACGTCCTAAGGGCTGGAATAAAGGACCAGATATCAAAAGCGGTTTTAGGCCAGGGTCTGGTTGGTTTCCAATCATTTTTGACTTATAAAAAAAAAAACTAAAACTCTCAATTTACAATCGAATGATTATCCTCCGAAATTTCTACGACCACGAGTGGGAGGTTAGATATGAGGGAGGGGCGGCTGCCCTCCTATACAAACACAAATCGCTCATTTTGGGGTTTAATGTTACTCTTTACTTTCATAATAACTGTGTAGGACCAGAAATATTCCCAGAAATCATGTGGGATTAAATATCAATTTCTGCCTTTAACCCCCTCCCTCCCCACCCCTTCCTTAGAACTAGCTCTGTATTTACCTCGAAGTCTCAATGAAAGTTAGGATGTTTGGTATTAAAACACTCCCATTGAGTTCATCTGCCCCCTTCATTAACAACAAAACAATCAGAGAACTTTACAATAGAGGTTTAAAGCACTCATCTACAAATGTTTGGAAATATGTATTTTTTTACTAAGAGAAATCATGGATGCGTGATCACTTTCCAGATAACAAAAACGATTCCAGGACTAAGGGGCTCAACGAAATGCCATCAGCCGTTCGTAAGAAATTTGGATACGCCCTTCTGACAACCAAGATGCACATTGTGTCTTTTGATTGAATATTCGGACCCTTAGCCGCTCATAAAATACTGCAGATACGCGTTTTTTATTTAATTATAACCTTTCCTCGGGGGCTGTGAGGGAATGGCATCCCCGGAGGCATAGGTACTAGACCTTGAAACAATCTGGAATAGAGTGGGTTTTTAGATTTTTGCCAGTATAAGGGATAGAATCTAAAAGGGCAAGAGTAGGGAGGGGGCTGCAGTTTGTTCATTTTACGGCTTCCCTCTCAACATAATTTTGGAGTTCCAACTTAGCAATTCCTTAGATATTGCTATTGCATATTTTGACAGCCCTCCTAAATTTAGTGTGTTTTGATTTTGTTTGACGATCTCCTCAACGTTATCTAAAGGTTTTACCATTATATACTTAACCGTTTTGCACACTCAACAGAAAGGGTGAATAATAAGGGCAGGGAGGGTGAGGGGAGCTGGCTACCCTCCAATCTCTCTTGAACTCCCCCTCAACGTACATTGAAAGTTTCAACCTAATACCATCAGCCGTTGATTAGATGTTACTGATATTCTCTTTTCACAACCAGAGAGGACAAAGTGTGTTTTTATTTTGTTTAGCACCCCTCTCAAAATTTTCTGAAAGTTTCACCTTAATACTGTAAACTCTTTTGGAGATTCAGGATCAAACTAGCCCTCTTTTCTTAATAAAAAACCTCGTATGTTAACAATGAGCAATTTTTATAACAAAATAGCTTTCTCTGAATTGTGATTGGATGCGTTTGGAGAAAAATGGCGTGGTAGGGGGCTGATTGCCCTCTTATCACTTCTAACTCTTAAAAAGGGCACTAAAAATCGTGCCTTTTTTCACTAGAAATTAAATATGCCCCCCCCCCCCGAAGTTTATGTGACCAATCCTTCCTTATTAAGTGCCTCTGGAAAAAACAAACAAATAAATAAATAATAATAAATTGAAGCCTTACGGCTCTTTACTAGAAGCAATGCTATGACATTTTCCTGGGAAAATGTTCCGCGCGGGGAAAATTCTCGGGGGAATTTTCTACGGGGGATAAGTTTTTCGGGAGAATTTTTCGTTGGGGGATCCTCTGGGAGGAAAAAACATTGCACCGTTTTCTTGGTGGTTTATGTCTGAAATAAACTCTGGAAATACCCCTGTAAAAGATCATGATGTAATTTCTCAGGTTAAAGATTATTTTGCTGGTGCCTACATAATGATGACTTGTAATTGTTAGCCTTCCAATAAATCACAAGCAGTAGTCTTGAAGTTCTATGGGGGAAAGGCTTCTGCAATACTACGTACCAAGTAGGTAATCAAACAGTTAGTGGTAACGAACTGTAAGTAAGGAGCAACCTGGCTCAATAGTAACCGAAACTGTAAAAACGGTATTTTGATACCAATAGATACATCAAAGGAATTAGGTTTTTATGCTGATTTCAAATATATAAGTTTCATCAAATTTAGTCTTACCCATCAAAAGTTACATACCTGAGAAAATTTGCCTTATTTTCGAAAAAAGGGGGAAACACCCCCTAAAAGTCATAGAATTTTAATGAAAATCACACCGTCAGATTCAGCGTATCAGAGAACTCTACTATAGAAGTTTCAAGCTCCGATCTGACAAAATGTGAAATTTTGTATTTTTTGCCAGAAGAAAGATCACGGATGCGTGTTTATTTATTTTTTTTTTTGTTTTTTCCCCCAGGGATAATCGTATCAAACCAGTGGTCTTAGAATATAGCGGGAGGGCTCATTCGAACGGAAATTAAAAGTTCTAGTGCTATTTTTAAGTGAAAAAAAAATGGAGGACAACTAGGCTCCCAGGCTCATTTTTTTTCCCAAAGTCACCGGATCAAAATTTTGAGATAACTATTTTGTTCAGCATGATCGGAAAAAAAAACAATAACTATGTCTTTGAGGATGACTTAATCCCCCACAGTCCCCGGGAAAGGTCTGCATGTTATGAACTTTGCCCAATGTGTACTTATAGTATTGGTTATTGGGAAGTATACAGAAGTTTTCAAGGGGGATTTTTTCTGGAATTTGGGGGGGATCAGGGGTTTGGCCGGAGGATCTTTCCATGGAGGACTTTTTCATGGGGGAAGGGACATTGCTTTGAAGGGGGTGCCGGATTTCCCAGCATTATTTAAAAAACGATCAGAAATTAAATAATTAAAAAAAAAACTTTTTCAACTGAAAGTAAAGAGCAACATCAAAATTTAAAACGAACAGAAATTATTACATATATTATTGGGTTCACCCCCTAGTCATTGCCTCGCTCTTTACGCTAAAGTTTTTTTTGTACTTTCATCAGAGCTATTTATTCTAATTAACGGCCTTTGTGATTAAGGGGTCATTCTTAAAGAATTGGAACAAAACCTGAACTTTAGCACAAAGAGCGAGATATTGACTAGGGGGCGAACCCCCTGATACACGTAATAAAAATATACGAATATAGAAGTTCGTTACGTAAGTTAATTCGTGAGTTAAGTCAGAACAAAATTTCAAGAAAACCATTTAGCCAAACAAAAGTAAAATAAATATGCAAATTTCATTTTAATTATTCATGTACGGTGAGCCAAAATCAAAGCTGCATTAATTCAAAGACGTTCAGAAATTACATAAGAAAAACAAGTATTTTTAACTGAAATGAAGGAGCGACATTAAAACTTAAAACGAACAGAAATCATTCCGTATATGATTAAATAAAAAAAACAAGTTTTTTTAACTGAAAGTAAGGAACGACGTTAAAACTTAAACGAACAGAATTATTCCGTATATGAAGGGGGCTGTCCCCTCCTCAACGCCTCGCTCTTTACGCTAAAGTTTTTTTATTGTTTAAAAAAATAGAGTTGTGAGAAAGTCAAACTTTAGCGTAAAGAGCGAGGCGTTGAGGAGGGGACAGCCCCCTTCATATACGGAATAATTTCTGTTCGTTTTAAGTTTTAACGTCGTTCCTTACTTTCAGTTAAAAAAACTTGTTTTTTTTATTTAAGTTTTTGAACGTTTTTGAATTAATGCAGGTTTTGATTTTGGCTCACCGTACATGAATAATTAAAACAAAGTTTGCATATTATATTTGGTTAAATGGCTTTCTCGAAACTTGTTTAATTTTATTTACGAACGTTTTTATTAGTAATAAATATACGTAACTTAGAATTAACTTACGTAACGAACTTCTATATTCATAAATTTTTAACACGTATATTAGGGGGTTCGCCCCCTAGTCAATACCCTGCTCTTTAAACTATAGTTCGAATTTTTTTTCCAGTTCTTTAAAAATGACCTCTTAATCACAATCAGTTGATCAGTTGAAAAACTTGTTTTTTTTTATTTAATTCCTGATCTTTTTCTTTAATAATGCTGGGAAATCCGGCGCCCCCTTCATAGCAATGTCCCTTCCCCCATGAAAACTTCCTTCATGGAAAGATCCTTCCATATAGCCCCCGACCCTCTCCTTCCCCCACCTACCAGAAAAAATCTCCTCTGAAAAAGTCTGTATACTTCCCAATAACCAATACTATATGTTAACATTGAGTAAAGTTCATAACTTTCAGCCCTCTCCCTGGGGACTTTGGGGGATCAAGTCATCCTAAAAGGCATTTTTATCATATTTTCGACCATGCTGAACAAAATGGCTATCTCAAAATTTTGATCGGGTGACTTTGGGAAAAAAATGAGCGTGGGAGGGGGCCTAGTTGCCCTCCATTTTTTTTGGTCACTTAAAAAGGGCACTAGAACTTTTAATTTCCGTTCCAATGAGCCCTCCCACGATATTCTAGGACCACTGGGTCGATACGATCACCCCTGGGAAAAAAAAAAAAAAAACAAACAAACAAACAAACAAATAAACACGCATCCGTGATCTTTCTTCTGGCAAAAAATGCAAAAATCCACATTTTTGTAGATAGGAGCTTGAAACCTCTACAGTAGGGTTCTCTGATACGCTGAATATGATGGTGTGATTTTCATTAAGGTTCTATAACTTTTAGGGGGTCTTTCCCCCTTTTTTTGAAAATCAGCCAAATTTTCTCAGGCGCGTAACTTTTGATGGGTAGTTCTAAAATTGATGAAAGTTATATATTTGAAATCAGCATTGAAATCTGATTCTTTTGATATATCTATTGGTATCAAAAACCCGTTTTCTAGAGTTTCGGTTACCATTGAGCGGGTCGCTCCTTACTTACAGTTCGTTACCACGAACTGTTTTGAAATGGGCTGTCCCCTCCTCAACGCCTCGCTCTTTACGCTTAAGTTTGACTCTGTCTCACAACTTTATTTTTTAAAACAATAAAATCTTTAGCTTAAAGAGCGAGGCGTTGAGGAGGGGAGAGCCCCTTTCATATACAGAATAATTTCTGTTCGTTTGAAGTTTTAATGTTGCTCCTTACTTTTAGTTAAGAAAAAAACTTGTATTTTTTATTTAATATTATATAGAATCTAGATTTAAAAACAACTAAATGGATTATTTAAATTTTATAAATGTTGGCACGAAAGTACAATCAAATAATAATAGATAGGAGGGAAGGAATAGGAGGCTTTAAGATGGTGGAAAATTAAACCATTTATACCCACAGACAATTTTCAATGAGGGGTGAAGGCCAATGTTCGAAATAAACTGATAAAAAAAGGTCATATCTTGGACAAGTACACATTCCTGCATTTTCTATTTTATTTATGCTTTTTTAACTTCTAAGAAGAAGATGGCCCCTTCTACTGGTCTACTCCTCCTTCGTTTACTGGAACAAATTTCTTAGATCCAAAACTTTAGGCTTTTGTGTATGTTACCAGGTTTTCTGAAAAATTTTCTATCCATGTCCTGGAGCCGATTTTTAGAAACCTCTCACCGGGTCTAGTTATGCGAAAATTATATGGTTCATATACGAGTTATCAAATTTTGTTTTCTGAATGACTACTAGCAAAAAATGGGTAATTAATGTTAATCTATTAGGAATAACAATTTTTCTATTGGCCTACCAGCAATCCTGTTGAAACTTTCATTTTCCCAAAGCACTTAGAAGTCAGACTTTAAACTGGTGAAAAAATCTTTTTCTTTTTTGTTTTATACTGTAGAATTTGAAAATCAGGATGTGCCCTTTTAGGGTACTTTTAACCCGTACTCTTTGTAAGCTTTGCGTGCTGCATAAGAATACCATGTAAATTTCTCATTACTCCAAGGACAATAGAAAAACCTTCAAAGAAGGCTACAACTGTCTTAAGGATCAAATTGAAAAAGAACGTTTTTTTTTTCAAATGATAGTAAAGAATGACATGAAGATTGAAAACGGACAGAAACTATGCCATCTATGTGGGAGGCTGCGTCCTCCTTAACCCCCTGGTCTTTACGTTAAAATCTTAATATACTATGCTGAAAGGTTTTGTAAGGGCAGCAAATACAGTCGATGGGTATTTGCAAGTGTTTTATCTACCGAGTGCTTTTGAAACATTTGAACCAAAATTTGTATCATTTAAAGCAAATGGACATTAAGCGACTCTTCCATTTTGGAGATACTCTAAAAATGTTTTTTTATCCGTTCCGACTACCTTTTCGCTTGAGTCCTTAAAGCATTAGGGAAAATAAGACAAACTTTGGCATAAAGAGAGGAAGGGGGATAAAGGAGTGGAAAACCTCTTACCTACGGAATAATGTCTCTTTGTTTTAAGTAATAATATTTAAGACAAAACTTTTCCGCGAGACTTCACCGCCGGTACCCAGCAGGGCTACGCGGCAGGGTTTTATATATTGATTTTCATTGTCACTTTTCTTCTAACCGAAGCTGTTGTCCTAGTGAATCTGCAGGTTGGTTTACATCATCCTGTACTTCTCGCTCCTTCACCTAACCTTTGACATAGTTCTTTGTGTCTCGCAATATCATATAGTTCGTGGTAACGAATTGTAAGTAAGGAGCAACCCGGCTCAATAGTAACCGAAACTCTGAAAAACGGAATTTTGATACCAATAGATACTTCAAAAGAATTGGATTTTTATGCTGATTATAAATATATAGGTTTTATTAAGTTTAGTTATACCCATCAAAGGTTACCAGCCTGGGAAAACTTGCCTGATTTTCGATTAAAGGAGGAAAGTCCCCCTTACATAGAATCTGAACGAAAATCACATCATCAGATTCAGCGTATCAGAGAACCCTACTGTAGAGGTTTCAAGCTTCTATCTGCAAAAATATGGAATTTTGTACTTTCTGCCAGAAGAAAGATAACGGATGGATGTTTTATTTGTTTGTTTTTGTTTGTTTTCCCTAGGGGTAATCGTATGGATCCAGTGGGCCTAGAACACCAGGAGAGGGCTCATTCCGACGGAAATTAAAAGTTCTAGTGCCCTATTTAAGTTACTCAAAAAATCGGAGGACAACTAGGCCCTCTCCAACGTCACTTCTTTTCCCAAAATCGTCTGATAAAAATTCTGAGATTACTATTCTGTTAAGAGTAATTGAAAGGCTTAATAACTGACTTTGGAGATAACATGACCGCTCACAGCCCCTGGGGAAAGGTATTTAAATTGTAAAATTTGCCCGCTATTTACTTATAGTGTTTGTATAGCATTAGTATTTTGGGAAGTATGTATACATTTTCCATGGAGAGGAAATTATCCAGGGGTGAAATTTTCAGGGGAAATTGTATACTGTGGGAATTCACCTGAATTCCTATACAAAGTTTCTTTATATATCTTGCTTTCTCTTTACTGACTCAATTTTACGCGTGGAGGTTTTAAGGGTAATTGTCTGGAGTAAATTTTCACCAAGATTGAATTGTCCAGAGGATACATCCGTGGGAGGGGGATCTTTCCGTGGAGATGAGTAGTATCCTATAGATGGGTACAAGCAAACACACATCCCCTACTCTTTTCATCTATAGTGGTTTAAGATTACGAAGAAAGTTTAACAGAGATTCCACCAATGCTGTTATCTACCCAATCAAAGTCATAGATGGGGTTACTGTTAACTACAGATATAGATGGCGACTTTTTTCCAACAACACATTTTTAGCCAACAAGTCGTTGATGATATTATGTTCTAAATTCTAACATTCTACAAACTTAGAAGTACATTGTAAGGCAGTCAATGTATTGTTTCTGGGACGCTGGCCACCCGATGTTAAGCGTCACAACATCGTTGCAAGTTAATTGCGCAATCGATTTCTCACTTGGAGCTGGATTTTGGTAAATGTTACCAGTGATTTGTTTCCGGGCACATTTTTATGGCATCATTCCGAGAATATGCATACCATGATGACTTGAAATGCTTTCTGGACATACCTATTCTTTTGATGATGAATGGAACGTGTTTTGATCTCCAAAAGTTGTAGTGAGTGCAACGGGCTAGATATCCTTTTGTAATGTAATTGTCCTGAGCACATTTCTTTTCCATTACCGGGCTTGCGCCTGAATTTGGGTCCCCACGTTCCCATCCAGGGTCCCAATACCCCCAGCCCCAAATTGTTGCCCCCCGTTTTTAAACTTTGAATTCCTTTTTTACTTAGATTATGTTGTAATTAGGGTTGAAGCGGTAGCTAGCAGCCTAGTAAGAGACGTTCATGTCCAATGTTAAGAAATATAAAAACTCATAACTCCTAAAACAAAAGTCAGATCAAAACAAAAAGTACACCATTAGAACTGCCTTGTCCGAAACCCCTGTATAGTAAACTTTCTGTTATTTGGCTTGAACAGCAAGGGAAATATATTGGCTTGCAAATTAAGAAAAGTGGCGGCTACTACAATATTCTGCCTAAACGGCATATTTTTTTTCTTTTCCACAGATAGCTTGGCACTGGAACATCGTAGAGAGTTGTTCGATGGCTTATTTTAAAGGAAATTAATGGGGTTAAAAATCTTTTGTAACTAAAATAAATTATTCCTAAAAGAGAATAAATTTTACCATTAAAAACTGCATTTTTGATGTCTTTTCATACTGCAGTATTTTCAAAGATATTTGATTTTTGTACATAAATCATAATCGTATACCAGCGGTAAGATTTGAACTCACGCCTCCGAAGAGACTGGTGGCCAACACCAGGGCCTTGGACCACTCGGCCACGCTGCCTCTCATAACTATATATGTGAATCCGGGTTGCAGCAGTAGTTACAGTAAAGAAAAACTTCCAGTCCATAGTAACTAAAATAAGATTATAATCCGGGTTGCAGCGGTAGCTACTAACATAGTAAGAGACGATCAAGTCCAATATTATGAAATATAAAAACCCATAACTCCTAAAAAAATATTTGGTTTCAAAAATATAGCATGAAAGAAGGTTTCTTGGGGAGCTGGCGTTTCCGCCTGGAAAATTCCTACCCGCGGAAAATTCCACCAGAAAATTCCCCTAGAAAATTCTAGGCTGCTGAAAATCCCCTCCCCCACGGAAAATGCCTTCAAGAAAATTTCCCAGCACGGAAAATTCCCCTTAGATAATTCCCTCCATAAGAAATTCACCCACACGTGAAATTGAGGAGTCACAGAGAAAGTACAAAATGGATACCCCAAAATGTCGATCAGATGTCCTAAGGGCTGGAATAAAGGACCAGATACCAAAAACGGTTTTAGGCCAGGGTCTGGTTGGTTTCCAATCATTTTTGACTTATAAAAAAAGAACTAAAACTCAATTTACGATCGAATGATTATCCCCCAAAGTTTCTACGACCACGAGTGGGAGGTCAGATATGAGGGAGGGGCGGCTGCCCTCCTATACAAACACAAATTGCTCATTCTGGGGTTTAATGTTACTCTTTACTTTCATAATAACTGTGTAGGACCAGAAATATTCCCAGAAATCATGTGGGATTAAATATCAATTTCTGCCTTTAACCCCCCCCCCCCACCCCTGCCTTAGAACTAGCTCTGTATTTACCTCGAAGTCTCATTGAAAGTTAGGATGTTTGGTATTAAAACACTCCCATTGAGTTATCTGCCCCCTCCTTAACCACAAAACAGTCAGAGAACTTTGCAATAGAAGTTTAAAGCACTCATCTATAAATGTTTGGAAATATGTATTTTTTACTAAAGAGAAATCACGGATGCGTGATCACTTTCCAGATAACAAAAACGATTCCAGGACTAAGGGGCTCAACGAAATGCCATCAGCCGTTCGTAAGAAATTTGGATACGCCCTTCTGACAACCAAGATGCACATTGTGTCTTTTGATTGAATATTCGGACCCTTAGCCGCTCTAAAATACTGCAGATACGCATTTTTTATTTAATTATAACCTTTCCTCAGGGGCTGTGAGGGAACAGCATCCCTGGAGGCATAGGTATTAGACCTTGAAACAATTTGGAATAGAGTGGGTTTTTAGATTTTTGCCAGTATAAGGGATAGCATCTAAAAGGGCAAGAATAAGGGGGGGGCTGCATTTTGTTCATTTTACGGCTTCCATCTCAACATAATTTTAGAGTTCCAACGTAGCCATTCCTTAGATATTGCTATTGCATATTTTGACAGCCCTACTAAATTTAGTGTGTTTTGATTTTGTTTGACGATCCCCTCAACGTTATCTAAAGGTTTACACCATTATACACTTAACCGTTTTGCACACTCAACAGAAAGGGTGAATAATAAGAGCAGGGAGGGCGAGGGGAGCTGGCTACCCTCTAATCTCTCTTGAACTCCCCCACAACATACATTGAAAGTTTCAACCTAATACCATCAGCTGTTGCTTAGATGTTGCTGATATTCTCTTTTCACAACCAGAGAGGACAAAGTGTGTTTTTATTTTGTTTAGCACCCCTCTCAAAATTTTCTGAAAGTTTCACCTTAATGCTCTAAACTCGTTTGGAGATTCAGGATCAAACTAGCCCTCTTTTCTTAATAAATACCTCGTATGTTAACAATGAGCAATATTTATAACTTACAGCCCTTAGCCCGATAACTAGAAGGAGGGTTGTCAACCCAGAGTATGGTTGTTTGACGTTTGGACTAATTTGAACAAAATAGCTTTCTCTGAATTGTGATTGGATGCGTCTTGGGGAAAATGGCATGGTAAGGGCTTGTTGCCCTCTAATCACTTCTAACTCTTAAAAAGGGCACTAGAAATCGTGCCTTTTTTCACTAGAAATCAGATATGCCCCCTCCCCCGAAGTTTATGTGACCACTCCTTCCTTATTAAGTGCCTCTGGAAAAAACAAACAAATAAATAAATAATAATAAATTGAAGCCTTACGGCTCTTTACTATAAGCAACGCTATGGTATTTTCCAGGGGAAATGTTCCGCGCGGGAAAAATTCTCGGGGGAATTTTCCTCGGGGGGAATTTTCTACGGGGGATAAATTTTCGGGATAAATTTTCGTTGGGGGATCTTCTGGGAGGAAAACACCTTGCACCGTTTTCTTTGTGGTGTATGTCTGAAATAAACTCTGGAAATAACCCTGTAAAAGATCATGATGCAATTTCTCAGGTTAAAGATTATTTTGCCGGTGCTTACATAATGATGACTTGTTATTGTTAGCCTTCCAATAAATCAAAAGCAGTAGTCTTGAAGTTCTATGTGGGAAAAGGCTTCTGCAATACCACGTAACAAGTAGGTAATCAAACAGTTAGTGGTAACGAACTGTAAGTAAGGAGCAACCCGGCTCAATAGTAACCGAAACTGTAAAGAACGGTATTTTGATACCAATAGACATATCAAAGGAATCAAGTTTTCATGCTGATTTCAAATATATAAGTTTCATCATATTTAGTCTTACCCATCAAAAGTTACGTGCCT
Organism: Artemia sinica; assembly: GCA_027921565.1. NCBI lineage: Eukaryota > Metazoa > Arthropoda > Branchiopoda > Anostraca > Artemiidae > Artemia > Artemia sinica. The sequence continues at coordinate 42,574,928 of CM051260.1, read as the reverse complement.
GAGAAAATTTGCCTTATTTTCGAAAAAAGGGGGAAACACCCCCTAAAAGTCATAGAACTTTAATGAAAATCACACCGTCAGATTCAACGTATCAGAAACTCTACTATAGAAGTTTCAAGCTCTTATCTGACAAAATTTGGAATTTTGTGTTTTTTTGCCAGAAGAAAGATCACGGATGCGTGTTTATTTATTTATATATTTTTTTTTCCCCAGGGATAATTGTATCGAACCAGTGGTCCTAGAATATAGCGGGAGAGCTCATTCGAACGGAAATTAAAAGTTCTAGTGCTATTTTTAAGTGAAAAAAAAATGGAGGACAACTAGGCTCCCTCCCACGCTTATTTTTTTCCCGAAGTCACCCGATCAAAATTTTGAGATAACCATTTTGTTCAGCATGATCGGAAAAGACTATAACTATGTCTTTGAGGATGACTTAATCCCCCACAGTCCCCGGGGAAAGGTCTGCATGTTATGAACTTTGCCCAGTGTTTACGTATAGTATTTGTTATTGGGAAGTATAAAGAAGTTTTCAAGGGGGATTTTTCCTGGAATTTGGGGGGGGATCAGGGGTTAGGCTGGAGGATCTTTCCATGGAGGACGTTTTCATGGGGGAAGGGGAATTGCAATGAAGGGGGTGCCGGATTTCCCAGCATTATTTAAAAAACAATCATAAATTAAATGATTAAAAAAAGCAATTTTTTCAACTGAAAGTAAGGAGCAACATCAAAATTGAAAACGAACAGAAATTATTTCGTATATTATTGGGTTCACCCCCTAGTCATTACCTCGCTCTTTACGCTAAAGTTTTTTTTGTACTTTCATAAGAGCTATTTATTCTAATTAACGGCCTTTGTGATTAAGGGGTCATTCTTAAAGAATTGGAACAAAACCTGAACTTTAGCACAAAGAGCAATATATTGACTAGGGGCCGAACCCCCTGATATACGTAATAAAAATATACGAATATAGAAGTTCGTTACGTAAGTTAATTCGTGAGTTACGTCAGAAAAAAATTTCAAGAAAGCCATTTAGCCAAACAAAAGTAAAATAAATATGCAAATTCATTTATTCAGTTTTAATTATTAATTTACGGTGAGCCAAATTCATAGCTGCATTAATTCAAAAACGTTCAGAAATTACATAAAAAACAAGTATTTTTAACTGAAATGAAGGAGCGACATTAAAACTTAAAACGAAAAGAAATCATTCCGTATATGAAATGGGCTGTCCCCTCCTCAACGCCTCGCTGTTTACGCTTAAGATTGACTCTGTCTCACAACTTTATTGTTTAAAACAATTAAAAACTTTAGCGTAAAGAGCGAGGCGTTGAGGAGGGGAGAGCCCTTACATATACAGAATAATTTCAATTTCCAATCGAATGAGCCCTTTTTGAACTTAGTGCGACAACACGTTCTATAAAAACGTTATATGCCCCCAGGGCATAACTTACAACCCTAACCCTGCAATCACTTTTGACTATTAAAAAGGGCACTAGCCCTTTGAATTTCAATCGAATGAGCCTTTTTTGAATTTTCTACGACAGCGCCTTCTATAAAAATCTTATATGCTCCCAGGGTATAACTTCCAACCCTTGCCCTGAAGGCTCTGGGGAGTATCGTCCTCAAAAAAATAATTCTATCTTGAAAATCAACTACGCTGAACAAAATAGCTATCTCAAAATTTTGATTGGATGTATTTGGGGAATAATGGGCGTGGGGGGGGGCTAGTTACCCTCCAATCCCTTTCAACTATTAAAATGGGCACTAGCCCTTTGAATTTCCAATCGAATGAGCCTTTTTTGAAGTTTCTACGACAGCACCTTTAATAAAAAACCTTAATGCTCAGAGGGCATAACTTACAACCCTTGCCCTGAAGGCTGTGGGGAGTTTCCTCCTCAAAAAAATAATGCTATCTTGAAATCAACTACGCTTAACAAAATGGCTATCTCAAACTTTTGATTGGATGTATTTGGGAGAATGATGGGCATGGGGTAGGAGGGGCTAGTTACCCTCTAATTACTTTCAAATATTAAAAGGGCACTGGTCCTTTGAATTTCCAATCGAATGAGCCTTTTTTGAAGTTTCTACGACAGCGCCTTCTATAAAAACCTTATATGCTCCCAGGGCATAACTTACAACCCTTGCCCTGAGGGTTTTTGGGGGAATGGGTTGTCATCCTTAAAGACCTAATTTCCAAAACTTTCAACTACGTTGAATAAAATGGCTATCTAAAAATTTTGATTGGAGGTGTTTGGGGAAAAGGTTGGCGTGAGAGGGGGGTTAGTTGCCCTCAAATCGCTTTCGACTATTAAAAAGGGCAGTAGCCCTTTATTTTCCAATCGAATGAGCCCTTTTTCAAGTTTTTACGACAAAGATTTCAACAAAAACCTTATATGCCCCCAGGGCATAACTTATAGCCCTTGCCCTGAAGACTGTGGGGGTATTGTCCTGCTCAAATGTATAGTTTCCTGAACTTTAAACTGCGTGGAATAAAATGGCTATCTACAAATTTTGATTGGATATGTTTGGGGAAATGGTGGGCGTGGAAGGGGTGTTAGTTGCCTTCCAATCACTTTCGACTGTTAAAAAGGGCACTAGCCCTTTCAATTTCCAATTGAATTAGCCCTTTCTGAAGTTTTTATGACGACGCGTCCTATAAATACCTTGTATGCCCCCAGGGCATAACTTATAACCCTTGCCCTGAGGGCTGTGGGGGAATGTCCTCCTCAAAAACATAATTTCTATCTGGAAATCCACAACACTGAACAAAATGGCTATCTAAAAATTTTGATTGGATGTGTTTGGGGAAAAGGTGGGCGAGAGAAGGGGGCTAGTTGCCCTCAAATCCTTTTCGACTATTAAAAGGGGCAATAGACCTTTGCATTTTCAATCGAATGAGCCCTTTATCCAGTTTCTACGACAAAGATATCAATAGAAACTTATACACCCCAGGGCATAACTTATAACCCTTGCCCTGAAGACTGTGGGGGGAGTTTCCTGCTCAAAGGTATAATTTCCTGAACTTTAATTGCGTGGAACAAAATGACTATATAAATATTTTGATTGCATGTGCGTGGGGAAATGGTGGGCATGGAAGGGGTGTTAGTTGCCTTCCAAATTATTTCGACTATTAAAAAGGGCACTAGCCATTTCAATTTCTAGTCGAATTGAGCCCTTAGTTTGCACCACTATTAAAAAGAACACTAGCCCTTTGAAATTCCAATCGAATGAGCCTTTTTTGAAGTTTCTACGGCAACGCCTTCTACAAAACCCTTATATGCACCTAGGGCATAACTTACAACCCTTCCCCTGAAGGCTGTGGGGGAGTGTCCTCCTCAAAAAAATAATTTATATCTGGAAATCAACTACGCTGAACAAAATGGCTATCTCAAAATTTTGGTTGGATATTTCTGGGGGAATGATGGGTGTGGGGGGGGGGCTAGTTGCTCTTCAATTACTTCCAACTATTAAAAGAGAACTAGTCCTTTGAATTTCCAATCGAATGAGCCTTTTATGAAGTTTCTACGACGATACGTTCTATAAATACCTTATATGCCCCCAGGGCATAAATTACAACCCTTTCCCTGAGGGCCGTGGGGGAGTGTCCTCCTCAAAAACATAATTTATATCTGGAAATCAACTACGCTGAACAAAATAGCTATCTCAAAATTTTGATTGGAAGTGTTTCGGGAAATGGTGGGCGTGGAAGGGGTGTTAGTTGCCTCCCAATCCTTTCGACTATTAAAAAGGGAACAAGCCACACCAATTTCTAATTGAATGAGCCCTTTTCGAAGTTTCTACGACAACTCCTTCGATACGAAGTGCCCTGCTCTAAAGGAAAAAAGTAATAAATGATACATTGTGCCAGCATCGTTCTTATATTCCCCCAGGGCATAACTTACAACCCTTGCCCGAGGGTTGTGGGGGAGTCTCCACCTCAAAACATATTTTCTATCTGGAAATCAACTACGCTGAACAAAATGGCTATATCAAAATTTTGATTGGATGTGTTTGGGAGAATGATGGGCTAGGGGGGGGGGGGCTAGTTGCCTTCCAATAACTTTCAACTATTAGAAAGGGCATTAACCCTTTAAATTTCCAATCGAATGAGCCTATTTTGAAATTTCTACGACAACGCCTTCTATAAAAACCGTATATGCCCCCAGGGCACAACTTAAAACCCTTGCCCCGAGGGTTGTAGGGGAGTGTCCGCCTCAAAAAACATATTTTTTATCTGGAAATCAACTATGCTGAACAAAATGGCTATCTCAAACTTTTGATTGGATGTGTTTGGGGGAATGATGGGCATGGGGGGGGGCTAGTTGCCCTCTAATCACTTCGGCCATTAAAAAGGGCACGAGCCCTTTGAAAATCCAATCGAATGAACCTTTTTTGAAGTTTCTACGACAGCGCCTTCTACAAAAACCTTATATGCCCCCAGGGCATAACTTACAACCCTTGCCCTGAAGGCTGTGGGGGAGTGTCCGCCTCAAAAAACATAATTTTTATCTGGAAATCAACTATGCTGAACAAAATGGCTATCTCAAACTTTTGATTGGAAGTGTTTGGGGGATTGATGGGCGTGGGGGGGGCTAGTTGCCCTTCAATCACTTTCAACTATTAAAAGTGCCCTAGTCCTTTGAATTTCCAATCGAATGAGCCTTTTTTGAAGTTTCTACGACAGCGCCTTCTATAAAACCTTATATGCCCCCAGAGCATAACTTACAACCCTTGCCCTGAAGGCAATGGGGGAGTGTCCTCCTCAAACACATAATTTCTATCTGGAAATCAACTACGCTGAACAAAATGGCTATCTCAAAATTTTGATTGGTTGTGTTTCGGGAAATGGTGGACGTGGAAGGGGTGTTAGTTGCCTTCCAATCCTTTCGACTATTAAAAAGGGCACAAGCCACACTAATTTCCAATTGAATGAGCCCTTTTCGAAGTTTCTACGACAACTCCTTCGATACGAAGTGCCCTGCTCTAAAAGAAAAAAATAATAAATGATACCTTGTGCCAACATCGTTCTTATATGCCCCCAGGGCATAACTTACAACACTTATCCCGAGAGTTGTTGGGGAGTGTCCTCCTCAAAAACATATTTTCTATCTGGATATCAACTACGCTGAACAAAATGGCTATATCAAAATTTTGATTGGATGTGTTTGGGAGAATGATGGGCATGGGGGGGGGAGGCTAGTTGCCATCCAATCACACTATTAAAAAGGGCACGAGCCCTTTGAATTTCCAATCTAATGAGCCTATTTTGAAGTTTCTACGACGAAACCTTCTATAAAAACCTTATATGCCCTCGGGCATAACTTAATACCCTTGCCCTGAGGGTTGTAGGGCAGTGACCGCCTCAAAAACATATTTTCTATATGGAAATCAAGTATGCTGAACAAAATGGCTATATCAAAATTTTGATTGAATGTGTTTGGGGGAATGATGGGTGTGGGGGGGGGGCTAGTTGCCCTCTAATCACTTCTACTATTAAAAAGGGCACGAGCCCTTTGAATTTCCAATCGAATGAGCCTTATTTGAAGTTTCTACGACAACACCTTCTATAAAAACCTTATATGCACCCAGGGCATTACTTATATATGCACCCAGGGCATAACTTTGCCCTGAGATGGTATGAACAAAATTATAAGGTAAAGATCCACAAGAAAAAAAGCAACATGCTACCTCTAAGTGATAATGGAAAATGGAAAAAGAGCTTGGAAAATTTTTCTTGGTTACCAGTCGTGACGTCGACGAAAATACTTGGAGTTAATATTAGCACAGAAGGAAACATGTGGCAGAAGGCATGGTCTAAGAAAGTAGCAGAAATTCAGTACATGCTAAATGGCAATGAAAAAAATCGGTCTTTGACAGTATTCCAAAGAGCAACATACATCAACATGTATTGCATCCCCCGACTCCTCTATCTTGCACCCATAACCCCCCTCCCGATTCCCTGGCGACAGAAATTGAGAAACATATTTGGAGGTTTATATGGCATGGTAAGGTTGAAAAACTAAACAAGGGAATGCTCTATCAACCTAAAGATAAAGGTGGAAATGGAGTTTTGGATTTTCGGTCAGCCGGCAAGAACCTCCTAATAAGAAATACCATTGACTCCCTAAATGGAGGAAATCATTCTATTTTAACAAAAGAGTGGCTAATAAAAGCACTGAATGAAGAAGATTTTCCAGAAACAAAGATCCCATTGTATGCACGAAACATTTTTAAAGTTATACAACAGGCAAAAGAAACTGGCCTGTTAGAAGTAGAGGAAAAAATGAAAAAACATGAAATTGGAAATTTCCTGAAATTGACAGAAAATGAACCAATTTATCATGTAAAGGAAAAAGAACCTTTTATAAATTTTGAAACAGCATTTAGTAACCTCCACGCCTTCCCCATGGAAACCAGGGTGAGAGAAGTTATGTTTATGATAATACATAGGATTATGCCGTATAGAGATAGAATTGCGCGTTTTATTAGAAGTGAAAACCCAAGGTGTCACCTCTGTTCAGAGGTGGTACTAGATGGACTATCTCATGAATTTTTGGAGTGTGAGGAAAATGAAAATATTTTTAATTTTTTTTTGAGATAGTAAGAAATTTAGGTGTGAGTATAGAAAGTGAGGAGGATAAAAAAAGGATTATAAAGTTAGATATAAGGGAAAAAATGGAGGATAAAAAGAAAAATATGGTGTGTTTTATAGTAGGAAATTTATGCTGGTATGTATGGAGTAGAAGAAAAAGGAAGGAAAAAATAAATATCGATATTTTTAATAATTTTTTGGATAAAGAAGTAGATTTTTTGAGAATAAGTAATAGTTTTGAGAAATATTTTGAAATGAATATTTATTAAAATATGTTGTATATATTTAAATTCTTTTTTTTTTTTTTTTGGAATTTGAGCAGTTGAAAAGGATTTTTAGAAAACGAAGAAATAAATGAAAAAAATAAAAATGAAAAACTTTGTCTAAGTGTTGAGTGTATGTTTGTGTAAGATGATGTTCAGACAAAATTTTTTATTTGGGCGTTTTTGAGGTATGAGAGTGAGTAATTTGGGAGGATGGGATTATAAGGTAAACAGAGGGATTTTGGAGGCAAAATAAAGTATTTTCTTGGAGTTTGATAGTTGGTGCTACCGTGGAAGGGGTTCCCTATACTGGAAGGGCACCCTGCAAAGCGGCTAGGCAGATTTTGTATTAATGTTGGTTAATTGGTTGTAGAATGCCCCCAAATGAAATCTGTAAAGTATTAACTGCTCAAATTTATAGTTTGATTGTTATGATAATGTAAAGTTAAAAAAATTTGTAGGTTTTTTTATTTTATTTTTTTATTTATTTTTTTTTTAGTGTAGGTGGTACATAAAAGTAGTTATCAGTTTCGGAAATAAAGAAGTTAGTACCACTGAGAGGAGAGGAGGTGGTTTAAAAAAAAAAAAGAAAAAAAAGTGAAAATTTGGTCGACGACAATCCTTCTTAAAACCACACTGTTCTTCTTTTAAAACTTCGTCTACAGCATGGCTAAGTCCAAAATGTGTCACCATACTAAGTAATTTGCTACCTACAGAGACCAGGCTAATGCCTCTATAATTACCAAACTCACTCTTATCAGCTTTCTGATACAGCGGTTTAATTAGGGTTTTCCTAAAATAAATAGGTACTTCCCCCTTTTCAAAAAATAACTTATTTATACCCTCATTACATATCAAATGCAATAAGAGGAGTGCAAAAACAGAAAAAAAGAGAGAAAAAAAGGGCTTAACTTAAAACCCTTGCCCCGAGGATTGTAGGGGAGTGTCCTCCTCAAAAAACATATTTTCTATCTGGAAATCAATTACGCTGAACAAAACGCTGAACGAAGAGGTGTATTATTGTTCATATGGATGGAAATTCTGTGTGGCTTTTGATTTTCTACTTTAATGAAGCCATTGATAAATAAATTATATACACATGTTTAAATACATTTAATTTTATCTATAAAGAGAAAAATTAACATTTAAAATTGCTGTAAGAAGATATCCTAGTAGCATTTGCCGCCCCCAAAGAAATTTCATGGTGGGGCTCATGATGGTGCGCCTCGCCGTTTCCATCTCTGTGCTGGTAGGCACGGGAATTTAATATTTAATGCTACATAGAAGAATATGTTAATTAATTCCGACTCTCTCCCGCCTCTTTCTACATTTATCTGAAGGCTCATGGAGAGTTAGCAGTTCATGTATTAAAATTTGCCCTTTTATGCATCTGCTTCACTCCCACCTGCACGATGACTCACCCCCTTCATGATAGTTTATATATAATTACACATTCCCAAACGTAATTTTACAAGAAATAAAGTGAATCAGTTTAGGTAAATCAGCTTAGTACTGCCAACATAAGACATTACTTCTTCTGCAACTAGAAGCCGATTATTTCATAAATATGAAATCGATTAGCTTCTCTGAATTTAAATTGATTGCAAGTTGACTCTTTGGGGCAAATTCGTAGATTGGTGACATAAAATGGCAGAAAAAAACGTTTTCTCGTGGTACAGTTTATATGGTCACTTGGAAAGCAAATTTAAATTTAAGTTAGAATGAGCTCTCTTCCAATTTTCTAGGACTTACGGTTTAATGGGATCACCTCGGAAAAAAAAACAACAACAAATAAACACGTATCCACGATCTATCTTCTGGAGAAAAATTAAAAAAAATCCGCATTTTATAGATTGGAGGTTGAAACCTTTACGATACGGATCACTGATATTATGAGTCCAATAAAGCAATTTTCACTAAGATCCGTTGCTTTTTTGGTGGTGTTTCTCCCATCTTTTCGAATTCAGTTGAATTTTCTCAGATTCGTAACTTTTCGTGGGCAACAATAAACTAAATGAATTTTATATATTTAGAATCATCACAAAATGCCAGTTTTTCTGGTGTGTCAATTGTCATCAAAATTCCATTCTTAGTTTAGGTGAATATTGGTCCTAGTCACTCCTTCCTTACAGTTAGTTAGCATGAACTGTTTTGATAAGATCCTCTTGCGATAAACAATTTTATTTGAACCTTTTCAATTTATTCAGTTGAATTGGAGTATTGAAAGAAAAGGGGTCAATTTGTCATGTGGATGGTACGCTGAAATTTAGTTTTCCTGCTGTTTTTTTTATTTTTTTATTTTAGAAGATATAAGGGATTTTAGGCGAGGGGGAATTGTCCCGATATGAAAGATGCCGATTTTACATGGCCGTTATAAATAAAAACGTGGTGTCCATGCAGACAGGGCGAGTTTTGAGCATGAATCCTTAGAAATGTGAAGATCTTGGCAAAACCGTGCTTTAGGGGTTTTTGTGATCTTAGAAATCTATTGGTCTAGTGCAGATAAATGAGCCTTCCAGAAATGAAGTCAGAGCCTAAAATTTGCCTTGGAAGCTATTTTTGGGTTCCTGTTTATACTCCTTCTGTAGGCTACTCTTACGCTTTGGAAATTGCGTAAAGACAAGTTTACACCTGTTATAATCTTGAGAAGCAATAAATCTTTTTATAATTTGTTTGAGTCTGATTTTCCTATACTCTAGGTTTGCGACATTATGGATTAAGATTAAATGCACAATAATACATAATAATTAGAAATATAATTCATTAAACAGGTTTATCCCTTTGCCAGGAATCCTCGCCGTTTAGTTTTGGGTTTTGTTTCATTTTGCATGCCATGTTAGCTTCTCTTTTTGTTTGAGAATGTTTTTCTAAAGGCATCTAGAAATAATCTAATTCCTAACAAAACATATCCTAAAATATGCTCCCCTGCCCCCACTCATCAATGCTATTCTGGTGGCTGCTCTACCACTTGAAAACTTTCTGCAGGTGTCCTTGTTTCGTTTTAAGTTTGATTTACTATATAACTTAATTTGTGTCTTTCTTCGATTTGAATTTTTTTTTTTCGGAAAACATCTTTCACTTTCATAGCATCAAATAGGTTTATGTTTTTGGAGCAAAGTATTAAGTGTGAGAAATATGTATACGGTGAATTTGACGAATAACAACATAGATTTGGTGTCAGGCAACAGAAAATAAATTTAGTTTCAGGAGAAACAGCACACTGTGAGACATTTTTGAGGAGCGTGTTATCTTTTTTTTTTAACTATTCTTGGTAAATACCATGGTAAAAATGTTAAGGGCCTAACGAATGCAGTGTTTATTTGATGGTATGTAATAAAGTGAAAGTGTCTCCTTCTGCAAAATTTTGTCGACAAGGCCGATACGCCACTCTTCACGACCAAACAACATGAATATAGTTTTATTTGTCGTTCTGTGCAACCGTCCAAGCGGATCTTTACAATCTATACATTCGATAGGAAAAACTTGTCATTATTTTAGGTAATAAACTTTTCCATATTAAACTAACTTTCCTCTTACGCATATTTAAATTCCATCTATTTTGATAAATGCGACAAATTTAAGGAAAAATTAAAATCCTGTTCCATTTTAAGGAGGAAAAGTGTTCGGTGCGAAATTAAAAGTCTTTGGGCTGTCTTGCAGTTTATATGAAGTATCAATGCTTGAAACAACTATCGGAAAAAATGAAAACTTTGCAGTGTCTTAAAGTTGTTGTAAGTTCTATCCTCTCTGTTCCTTGTTAAGGTTGTGGTCGTATTATGTTTTTACCACAGAATTATAATAATTTGATTTTAAAGCCTAAAGGACAAATTTTTCAATTTTATTTTTATATTTTTCAATTTTAATAGATTTTTGATTTTATATTTTTCTACTTAAAATTTTGTATTTAGAAGCCAACTAGAAATAATTCACCTTTTTCATTAGGAAAAACGTTATCTGTCTGAATAATTATTAAAATCACTAAATTGGCGTATCCAAAAAACTGCGAAAAACCAAGCATAATAGATATACTTAAACATCTTCCTTTACGCATGTTTCTTAGGCGTAGAAGTTCTATCTCCTTTTTTTTAATATAGCTAATTATAATTGTAATATTCTACTTACACGTTTTGTCTGAATACTTATATTGCCTATTCTAGCTTTTCAAACATAATTCGTTTTTAGGTTATAGCATTTTAATCTCCTCTAAACTTTTGTGGTTGGAAGATGTATATCTAACACTACGCTTTATCCTAACATAATATTGATATGAGCTAATAGCACGCTCAATTAAGTATCGTGATTTGACTTTTTTCCAGTTTTCTTTTTTCGAACTTAGAAATTTCATTTACATATATTTTAATTTAAGCGTTTCCTTTTTATATGGTTTAAATGCTTTAATATTCAGTGTTTTTTTTTTTTTTTGTTCTTATACTTTAACAGCCTTTTTTAGTTTTTTAAGGGTCTTTTTTAAAAACATTTAATGAATAACCTAAAAATTATAACTGGCGAAATATTTGTTTATGACACATTCGAGCAAATATATTCACTAGCACACTCTCTCTCATAAAATAACTTATGGAGCGATACGGCATTCACGCTTAACACATCACTGAATTTGCCAACAAGAGAATGTGACAGCAAATTTACCAGAATGAAAGCTTTTTACTCTGAACTATTTTGGGTCAAGATTGTTAAGTTTAAAATATATGCTGAAAAATTTACATTATTAATTGCACGGGAAGGGAAAAGGATTTTGTACGTAAAGCCATTACAAATATTGTCTGATTGTTCGTGGTAGCAAACCGTCAGTAAGTAGTGACTTGGCTCAATAGTAACCAAAACTCTAAAAAACGGAATGTTGATATCAATAGATACATCAAAATAATCAACTTATTGTGCTGATTCCAAATATATAAAATTCATCAAGTTTAGTGTTACCCATAAAAAAAAGTTACGAGCCTGAGAAAATTTGCCTGATTTTGAAATAGGGCAGAAACACCACATAAAATCCAAGAAATCTCGATGAAAATCACTCCATCAGATTCAGCGTACCCAAGAACTCTGGTGTAGAAGTTTCAAGCTCCTATACATAAAAATATGGAATTTTGCTATTTTTGCCAGAAGACAGACCACAGATGCCTGTTTATTTTTTTATTTTATTTTTTTCCAGGGGTGATCGGATTGAAATAATGGTCTTAGAAGATCGGGAGAGGGCGCATTCGAACGGAAATTAAAAGCTCTAGTGTCCTTTTTAAGTGACAAAAAAGATTGGAGGGCAACTGGCCCCCTCCCACGCCCATTTATTTCCAAAGGTTATTTGATCAACCTTTGAGATGGCCATTTTGTTCAGTGTAGTTGAAAGATCAAACAACTACGTCTTTTGGGGTACAATGACCACCCCCAGTCCCTGTGGAGAGGCCTGTAAGTTATGAAATTTGCCCATTGTTCACATATAGTATTTGTTTTTGGGGAGTATACAGACATTTTTCGGAAGGGGGGATTTGTGCTTGGCGCGGATTTCCATTGGGAGAATCTTCCTTGGAGAGGAAAATTTTCGGGCGGGTAGGTTGAATTTTCCAGAGAAAATTTAACACTGGGGGGATTTGACAGAAATCCCTATACAAAATTCTTGTTAATTGTCTTACATTATCTTTGCCAACTCAGTTTTGCATGTGGAGATGTTCCAAGGGAATTTTCCTGGTACTATTTTCGCGTGTTTTGATTTCCGGGAAAAAATTCTACAGAAGGGGGCATTTCCGGAGTGATCGAGAAGACGATTAGAGATTAAAATCTTTTTCAAATGAATGCATGCTAACGATAATTTTCCACAAAAACATTTACGGGGAGGGGGTATTCTCAGCGAAGAAGGAACTGTCTGGAGGGAGCTTGACGGGGGTGGGGTGTACTGTAAGTTGGACGAAATTTTCACGGAGAATTTTCCCGTGGGGGGGGGGTATATTTCATGAAGGCTGAGCCAGATTTACCTGCAATATTTAAAAAAAACGAACGAAAATTAAATAAAAAAAGTTTTTTTTAACTGAAAGTAAGGAGTAAAATTAAAATTCAAAATGAACATAAATTATTCCGTGTATGAAGGGCTCCTCCTCCTCAATATCTTGCTCTTTACGCTAAAGTTTGACTTTTTGTCCCAATTTTTTAAGAACGGCTACTGAAACATAGGGGTTGTTTAATTAGAATGGGAAACTTTTTTAAAAATACTAAAAGTTTTCGCGTACAGAGCAAGGTATTGAGGAGGGGAAACCCTTCATATAAATAATAATTAATATACAAATTTTGCATGTACGAGAAACCAAATTTGAACCTGCATTAGTTAAAAAACGTTCAAAAATTAAATAAAAAAATAAGTTTTTTTTAACTGAGAGTAAGGAGCGACATTCAAACTTAGAATGAACATAAATTATGCCGTATATGAAAGGGGCTGTCCCCACCATAACGCCCTGCTCTTTACGCTAAAGTTTTTTATTAGTATAAGAAGTAGAGTTTTGACAAATAGTCAAACTTTAGCGTAAAGAGCGGGCGTTGAGCAGGGGGCAGCCCTTTTCATATACGGCATAGTTTCTGCTCGTAAGTTTTAATGTCGCTCCTTACTTTCAGTTAAAAACCAAAAAAAAAATTATTTAATTGTTGCGAAGATTAACAAATTTGACCCCATGTTGTTCCGCTGGAGGTCTAAAAGCTATGAGATATTTACAAGGTGTATGGTATCTACTAGACTAATTATAAGGATCAATCAGTTTTCTAAGATAACTCCAACGCGATGGTAGGCTTGTGCTAAGTTTATATAAAATTGTGTATTTTGTAATTTTCTTGCTATAAGAACAAACAATTGACGAAATGAAATAAAATGACAATATTTTCGAATCAAATTAGAGCCAAAATAAAACTCAATATTAGAAAAACCTTAAAGGCGAATACCACTAATCCAATCCTCCAATATCTTACGCATAATTGTTTTAATTTCCTGGAAGCACGCTAGAATGCAACAAATGTAAATTCTTTACATTTTGTTTCAAAATTTTCACCTAATAACTTTCTTGTGAATATAAAACACACCTAAATAAGCACATCCATTCTTGGGGCTTTGGCATAGAAAAATATGAAACCTTAGAAAAAATAGTAAAAGATGGGGGGGGGGGGGTATTGACGATGATGACAGTCATACTTTCATTTAGAATGGGGTTTTAACTTCCGTATTTACTTCAGTATTAGATAAAACTTTTTTTGTTTAATTCAATTTTATCAAAGTAAGAAAAACAGGGAGATGTTTGGCAATATGTGACAAAAGCAGCCTTAAAAAAGAAGAAGAAGAGAGCAAATGTGCCAACTACTGCTCGTATGCAAATCGTTTTTTTATTCACGCCAGATTTGTTTTACCATAGAACTACTCCACCCTTCACATGAGTAGATGTCTGCCAAAAGAGTTAAACTTCGAATCATAGATCAAAATGCTCTTCCCCATATTTTCTCCTGTAGAAAATTTTATAATTTCTGTTATATGTGCTGACAACGTAGTGCTTAGAGATACTACACATTTATGAAATAGCTTAGCAGCAAAGCTGGCATGCATTTTGAATAAAGTGTGTTATGCTTAGTATGCTAGGCCTCGTTCAAATGGTGTCAGCTTCTATGCCTAAAAGTTGTATGTGAATTTGGCTTGGAGAGGGACATTCGTGGAATAAAGAAGAGTTAAAAATCAGCCCAATAAATTTTTTCAACCAACCAAAATTTAACCATTTAAAACTCAACCTGCCAAATTTTGAAACCAACACCAAATAATTAGAGTTGCAGAAGAGCCAGAGTCCTGGTTGAACTTCGCCCAGGACCAGAGTCCTGGTTCAGAGTCCTGGTTGAACTTCGCTGAAGTAGGGATGCTGGGAATGCTTTGAAGGGATTTTTATTTTTGGTTTTATTGGTTGCATGTTGTTGTGGTTATTGGTCGCATTGGTCGCATGCTTTTCATGATATATTTTAGCAAATGTCATCTTGCTGTAAAGATTCTAAGCAAGCAGACTAATTCATTATTATTTTCGTATGAAGATAGTGCACATGTAGGGGTTCTTTCAATTTCAAACCCTTACGAACTTTCCGTATTCTTCCGACTTCTCGTTTTAATCTCCGGTTTTCTGGAGTTTTAATGAACTCTTCCTTCTGTGCGAACTAAATTCTTGCTTACGTTTTGGTACGTACTAATGAAGGTGCTTTAAGCCACTTCCACGTTATTAGGCAGTTTTGTCCGTGTACTCATTTTTACCATACCAAGTTTCAGCATCTATTCAAAATAATTTTTAAAACATTAAATTAGACACATTCAGATATTATTTATTATTCTTTCGTCAGTTGTTCAAATTTTTTAGATTAAGTTAGTCACTTAACTTTGGGATCTAGTAGGCCATCGTCTCTCAACCTTTTTAGGGTCGAGAACTACCAAAAAAGATCAAAAGGTCTTTGTCAAGGAGGCACACTTGTGCCTCTATAAAGAGGCGACCCACCACAATGTTAAGCGATTTCAGGTCCTAGAGGTCGCAGAGATACGGCGGTAATCGCATTTTGTAGCTCAAGCTCAAACTAAGAAACTTGCAAAATTTCATCCTCCTCCGACTTTATCTTCATGGGGTAAACTGGGCCGGAAGTTTCGACCCTCCCACCACAGCCCCCCTTTAACGTTGTCCGATTGGGCTGAAATTTAGAGGTTAAGCTTTTCTAGGGCCCGGGAGCTTATCCTCGAAACTTCAGCTCAATCCGATCCTTTCTTCCCTGTTTTCAAAAAACCAAATATAGCCACTTAAAATTCATTTCTTTTTTTTCTTATCCGCGCCTACAGGCCACAGTTCGGCAACTTATCCGGGTGAATGAGGACTCATTCGAAGCAAAATTCGACCTGTTAGGGCCTTTTGATATTTTCAGACCGAAAAAATTATCCCCCGAATTTACATTTACGAAAAACCTCGTTTTCCTATAATAGCCCATGTTAATTTTTCCCACCACAACCCCCCTTTAACGTTGTCTGATCGGGCTGAAATTTAGAGGATAAGCTTTCCTGGGGCCTGGGAGCTTATTTTCGAAATTTCAGCTCAATCTGATCACTCCTTCCCTGTTTTCCAAAAACCAAATATCAAGTTTTGTGGGAATTTGCTTGCGTCAAAAATAGATCCCATTTACTAAAAAACAATTACAATTGTGTCTCTTTAGTCCAGCGCTTGATGCTCCAGACTGTCAGGCAGAAAACCCGGGTTCGATTCACCGTCAGAGCAAATTTTTTATATACTGAATTTAAACTTTAAAAAGAAACTCAGTTTCTTTTTTAAATTATTTGAAAAAAAATACGTTTTCTAAAGAGTTAAAGAGGCTGAGTTACAAGGTCGACCCTTAAAACGTACAGGGATTAGGAGGCACAGTTAGGGGGCTGTTAAAGAGGCTGAGTCACAAGTTCGAACCTTAAAACGTACAGGGATTGGGAGGCACCCTGTACGACGTGATTTGGGTAATCAGGAATTAAAAGTCTTAACACAAGAATTTTGAAGAGCGGGGGGTTTGGGGGGCGGCACCCCCCAACTTTAACTCCTGACACGATCAGCTAACAGTTAGTCAAGCAATAATAAGTAATAAACTGTACAAAAACGTGCAGAAATTATTTGAAAAAAACTACATTTTCTAAAGAGTTAAAGAGGCTGAGTTACAAGGTCGAACCTTAAAACGTACAGGGATTAGGAGGCACAGTTGGGGGGCTGCCGCCCCCCAAACCCCCGCTTTCGCAGCCTTTAAATAAAAAAAAGTTCTTTAAACTGAAAGTAAGGAGCGACATTAAATCTTAAAACGAACAGAAATTATTCCGTATATGAAAGGGGCTGTGCCCTCCTCAACGCCTCGGTCTTTACGCTAAAGTTTGACTTTCTCACAACTCTTTTTTTAAACAATAAAAACTTTAGCGTAAAGAGCGAGGCGTTGAGGAGGGCACAGCCCCTTTCATATACGGAATAATTTCTGTTCGTTTTAAGATTTAATGTCGCTCCTTACTTTCAGTTTAAAGAACTTTTTTTTTTATTTAAAGGCTGCGAAAGCGGGGGGTTTGGGGGGCGGCAGCCCCCCAATTGTGTCTCCTAATCCCTGTACGTTTTAAGGTTCGACCTTGTAACTCAGCCTCTTTAACTCTTTAGAAAACGTAGTTTTTTTCAAATAATTATCATTTAAAGCCAACCATCTAAAAAACACATCTGTACTTATAAAGTCCTTCTTTTGTATGTAAGCTTCCTATGTATTTCTAAATAAGTGGACCAATTGGCGCATCTGAACTTTTGACAAGGGCAGATCAGGGGGGGGGGGGTTCTGGCATTTATATTTGCAAATATTAGCCTTCTTGTAATTTTTCGCAAGTATGTTAATTTTCTAGGAATGAACTGTGTTAATTTTTGATATTATCGTTTCAAAGAGGTTTTTGAGAGGATTTTCTTTTGAAAGAAAACATAATATAGTTGTCCATAGTAAAATAAGCGGCAATTTACTTTTTGTGATGTAGTCTTATTTGCTATGTAGCTGTATTTGAAAATCATAAGATTGCTTATCAAGAAATGGCGTATGGATTAGAGTATAATTAATCTAAATATTTCTTGCTGACTTCTTAAACAACTTTTTGAAGTTTTGTAAAATTTACCTGATATGAAAAAAGTAATAGTATATCTCCTTTTTTTCAACGGCAATACTATCTCACATTATATTTTTAGGAAACATAATATTTTAAGGAAAAATAATATTTTTAATTAATTTCATTTTTATGTTCCTGGCCTCCCCCAGGCCATTCAGCGTGTCCCCAGGTGGCGATAAGGGAACGCTCTACTGATATGTAGGGTACCTCCATAGGAGGCACGGACCAAAGGGGGACCTTGTCCCTGGGGGTCCTTAATAGAAACTAGGGCACCCTCGCCCGGGGTCATAAATACAGGTGGAGGAGGAAGAAGGCCCCTCAAATGTACACACAAAAGGGCCCACTGGTTTGTCCACAAGTCCCATGAGTTGCAACCTTCTCCAGTAATGGATTAAATTGCATGGTGATGCAGAACACCAACGCGGGAGGATCCTCTATAGGAGGACAACTGCGGCAGGGCGTAAGATCCAGATCTATGGACAACGGCCTCTGCAATGGGCTGCCTCGACCTTTTCAGGGTACCTTCAAGACTGGGGACCTTGCGGTCAACTCTATTCCCACTTGAGGAGTGGCGCCCCTCGAGGAAATTATAGCCTAGTAAACGACACAGGATTCGCACGGGATTCTGACTAACGGACAATTTTTCTGGGCTTGGTATGTTTTGATGGCCGTCTGTGGGCTGAAAAACCTCTTCCTAGCTAATTCATCTATTATGGGTTGCCTCCCCGTAGTAGCATAATATTTGTAGGAATGAATATATAATGAGTCGGAGGTAATAGGCTTGAGACTGTTTGTGCAGGATTTCGACTCTTGTTGATAGAAGAGCATCGCCAAGTGCTGAAAACCATGTTCTGACCAGAATGGGCCCAGGATTGCACAAAGCCTCCATTCATGGAGGTCCCAGGGACTTCCTGCTGTCCGGTTCTAAGCCGGCTTAAGCACTTCGGTGTAGACTTGAGAAGATATGTGATCCCCGTCCTGCACTGGTATCCGGGATCATTGCTTTTCCTGAGGCGAAAATAATTTCAATGATTTAAAGAACATGAAAATTGGAACTTGGAATGTTACGACATTAAAAAATGACTATCGTATCGACATTTTGACTGACGAATTCAGACGATTCGAACTGGATTTATTAGGAATTTCAGAAACTCATATCCCAGGGGTAGGAAGCATGAAATTAGGGATATAGAATTTGTTTACTCAGGCAGGAAGGATTGGGTACATAGACAGGGAGTAGGGCTTACGATGAATAAGGAAGCTGCTAAGTCTTGTTTAGGCTGGGAAGGTATTAATAATAGAATACTAATTGCTCATTTTATGACTAGAAAGTTCAGGGTATCAGTTATAGCAGTATACGCGCCTGTAGAACCGACTGACGGAGATACTAGTGACTCAGATGAATTTTACTTACAGTTACAGGAGCAAATAAACAGGGTCCCAGGTAGAAATATGATGTTAATACTGGGAGATTTCAACGCCCAGGCTGGTAGAAATAGGGATAGATGGTATCCCAGCCTAGGTAAATTTGGTGTAGGAAAAGAAAACAGTAATGGATACAGACTTTTGCAATTTTGTTGGTATAACAACCTAGTTATAACCAATACGGTGTTTGGTCATAAAATGGCTCATAAGTTAACATGGTATTCACGTGATGGTAAGACAGCAAACCTTATTGATTTTTTTATAGTAAACCGAAGACTGGCAGGATCAATACAAGATACTAGGGTATATAGGAGTGCTGTTATTGATGTTGAAAGTAAAGATCACCATCTAGTAGTGTCAAGGGTTAATTTAAAGCTGAAATATCGGAAGGGTAGCTACCTCCCGGGAAGTTATGATGTTGGTAGACTCCAGGATGAGAATTTGAGAGAAACATTCCAGGAACAGTTGAATACTAAACTTGAGAGTTTAAAATTTGATAATTTGGAAGATGGTTGGAATAATTTTAGAAAAATAATTTGTGAAGTTGCTGAAGGTGTATTAGGGAAGAAAGCTAGAACTGCAGCTAAGAATATTAGTGAAAAAGCTTTATGTTTAACAAAAATAAGCAAGGACTTTTACAAGAATCATCTGAGTGATAGATCGTATGAAAACAAAAGAAATGTAAAGAAAGTGGAGAAAGCATTAAAATATGAACTAAGGAGGTGTGAAGTGGAGGACATAGATAAAATTGCCGAGGATCTGGAAGATGCAGCTAGACGGCATAATAGTAAAATATTGTACTGGCACGTTAACAAATTGAGAGGGAGTAGTCAAATCCGGACTTGGCCCAGTTAAAGATAGGAATGGGGTCTTAATTAGCGATACGGAAAAAACTAAAGAGAGATGGGCCGAACATTTTGAGAATTTGCTTAACCGAGATAGAGTTGCAGGAAAAAATATAGAGGAAAATGAAAAAGTTTGTGATACCTTGGATGTGAAGGAAGATTTGTTTTGTGAGGAGGAATTAGCAACAGTACTAAAAGGATTAAAGAATAATAGGGCTCCATGTGCTGATAGGGTGGTAAATGAGTTTCTTAAATATGGTGGCTCTGAGGTTAGAAATAAGTTACGGAAGATTATGAATATGATTTTTGAAAACGGGGAAGTACCTAACGATTTTAGGAAAAACCTTAATTAAACCACTTTATAAGAAAGGTGATAAAAGTGAGTGTGGTAAATATCGAGGCATTAGTCTGGTCTCTGTAGGTAGTAAATTACTTAGTAATATCATACTTTTTAGACTGAGAGATGCCGTAGACAAAGTTTTAAGAGAAGAGCAGTGCGGTTTTAGAAAAGGTAAAGGATGTGTCGACCAAATTTTCACTCTAAGGCTAATAATTGAGAAGTGCCTGAGTTTTCAAACACCTTTGGTCCTCAGTTTTATAGAGTATGAGCAAGCGTTCAATTCTGTTGATAGAAGAACTTTAGTAAAGGTTTTATCCTTGCATGGTATACCAGACAAATACATTAAAGTGATCAGTGCTATGAACGAGAATAACACTGCTGCGGTTAAGGTAGGAAATGAGGTTAGCAGCTGGTTTTGTATTAAATCAGGAGTTAAGCAGGGTTGTGTTCTATCCCCCTTTGTATGGATTATTTTGATGGACTTTGTTTTAAGGAGCACAGGAAAGGCAATGGGAGACCACGGAATGAATGGGGAGGAAAAAGTCTCCTGGACTTGGATTATGCTGATGATTTAAGCATCCTAGATGAAAGTGTGAGCAAAATGAATGAAGTTTTAGAGGTTTTGCGAGTTCAGGGTGCTAGAATTGGTTTGAAAATTAATGTTAGGAAGACTAAGTCACTAAATCTAGGAATAAGTGAAAATGAAAAGGTGACGTTGGGTAATGAAAAGATTGATCAGGTGGGCAGCTTCACTTACTTTGGTAGTATTATTAGTAAAGATGGTGGGAGCAGTGAAGATGTTAAATATAGAATAGCCAAGGCTCAGGGTGTTTTTTCACAGTTAAAAAAAGTCTGGAAGAACAGGAAGATAAGTCTGCAAACCAAGATTAGAATATTAGAAGCTACAGTGATGACAGTGGTCAAATATGGCTCTGAAGCATGGACGCTCCGAAAAGCGGATGAAGATTTGCTAGATGTTTTCCAGAGAAATTGCTTAAGGATTGTTCTGGGTACCCGGCTGACTGACCATATTTCAAACAATAGGCTATACGAAAAATGTGGTTCAATACCGCTCTCTAGGGCTATAATGAAAGAAAGGTTGAGGTGGCTAGGGCACGTTATGCGGATGAATTATGACAGATTGCCAAAGATTTTTCTTTTCGGCCAACCATCTAGGGCTAAACGGATAGCAGGTCGTCCCCGTCTAGGGTGGGAGGACGTCATAAAGAAAGATTTAAAGGAAATGGGAACTTCGTGGGCGGGTGTAAAAAAGGAGGCTTTGAATAGATTGGGGTGGAGGAGGAGCGTGCGTAGCTTTGTTGGCCTCAGGCGGCTTTGTGCTGCGGTAAGTTGTTAGTAGTAGTAGTAGTATTTTTTATCATGCCTCTAGGAAACTATAGGCATGATTCAACCTATAGGGGATGTTTCTCCTCTCCCCAAAATAAACTGAAGGATCCCGACTCTCCTGAAGAACTTACAAAGTTTCCGCCTGAAAATACTTTTATTCATATCTACGA
Source organism: Artemia sinica (assembly GCA_027921565.1). Taxonomy (NCBI): domain Eukaryota; kingdom Metazoa; phylum Arthropoda; class Branchiopoda; order Anostraca; family Artemiidae; genus Artemia; species Artemia sinica. The sequence goes on along the minus strand of CM051260.1, from coordinate 42,553,287 downwards.
ACTGCTCCCTAGGACTACCTCATCTAGACTTGACCCCCAAATAATGAGACACTTTTATATTTCCTAGACTCTTTACTCAGGGCTATATGAGTCTGACGATTTTGTCTCATATAATTTTATTTGTGGAAAGGATTTGATAATAGACTTAGGTTAGTACCAAGCCCACGTAGTTTATTTTTTAGTTTATTTGGTTGTTGTTTGTTCGTGTGTTTTGTAAATGACTAGCCGTTTTACTGCGCGTCAGCAAAAACTTAGTTTTTTTCATTAGTGGAGTAGTTGTAAATTGTGAAGTGTTATAATCGTGTTTATTAATAAAGTAAAAAAAAAAAAAAAATAAAGTACTTATTTGTAAAAATCATTTTATACCGAATATTGTATTTATGGAGAAAATAGCGGAAGTTTAACGATTTTCTAGGTAACCCAGGTATAAACTCATAAATTGTGGTGGGTTCAGTTTTGCTGGGTTTATTTTGCGTGGGTTGGATTTTGCGCGGGTTTTTATTTTGCAATTGGTGTAATGTGGGCTAAATTTTTTGAGAAAATAATTTTGCATGTGCTCGAGGATGTTCTATCATAGGCAGCGCGCTAGCGCTGCCTAAGTAAAGAAAGATGTGGACACAATGTGTTTTTTTTTCTCCATACCCGGGCACTTCGTATCGAAGGAGTTGTCGTAGAAACTTCAAAAAAGGCTCATTCGATTGGAAATTGGAGTGGCTAGTGCCCTTTTGAATAGTTGGAAGTGATTGGAGGGCAACTAGCCCCTCCACGCCCATCATTCCCCCAAACACATCCAATCAAAATTTTGAGATAGCCATTTTGTTCAGCGTAGTTGATTTCTAGATGAAAAATATGTTTTTGAGGAGGACACTCCCGCACAACACTCGGGGTAAGGGTTTTAAGTTACACCCTGAGGCCATATACGAGCGATGTTGGCACACTATACTATTTATAATTTTTTTTCCTTTAGAGTAGGGCACTTCATATGGAAGGGGTCGTCATAGAAACTTCCAAAGGGGGTCATTCGATTGGAAATTGAGAGTTCTAGTGCCCTTTTTAATAGTCGAAAGTGATTGGAGGGCAACTAGCCCCCCACGCCCATCATTCCCCCAAACACATCCAATCAAAATTTTGAGATAGCCATATATGTTTTTGAGGAGGACACTCCCCCACAACCCACAGGGCAAGGGTTTTAAGTTATGCCCTGGGGCATATAAGGTTTTATAGAAGGCGTTGTCATAGAAACTTCAAAAAAGGCTCATTCGATTTGAAATTCAAAGGGCTAGTGCCCTTTTAATAGTCGAAAATGATTGGAGGGCAACTAGTGCCCCCCCCCAGGCCCATCATTCTCCCAAACACATTGAATAAAACTTTTGAGATAGCTACTTTGTTCAGCGTAGTTGATTTCCAGATAGAAAATAGATTTTTGAGGAGGAAACTCCCCCACAACTCTCAGGGCAAGGATTATAAGTTATGCCCTGGGGTCATATATGGTTTTTATTGAAATCTTTGTCGTAGAAACTTGAAAAAGGGCTCATTAGATTTGAAATTCAAAGGCCTAGTGGCCTTTTTAATTGTCGAAAGTGATTTGAGGGCAACTAACCCCCTCTCACGCCCACCTTTTCCCCAAAGACATCCAATAAAATTTTTTAGATAGCCATTTTACTCAACGTAGTTGAAAGTTTTGGAAATTAGGTCTTAAAGGATGACAACCCCTTCCCCACAGCCCTCAGGGCAAGGGTTGTAAGTTATGCCCTGGGGGCATAACTTAAAACATAACATCGAATTAAAATTTTGAGATATTCACTTTGTTCAACGTAGTCGAAAGCTCTGGAAATTAGGTCATTTAGGATGATAACCCCCTCAGAGCCCTCAGTGCTAAGGTTGTAAGTTATGCCATGGGGCATATAACAATTTTATTGAAAGCGTTTTCGTAGAAACTTCAAAAGGGCTCATTCAATTGGAAATTGAAAGGGTTAGTGCCTTTTTAATAGTTGAAAGTGATTTGATAGCGACTAACGCCCCTCTCACGCCCACCGTTTTCCAAGACATATCCAATCAAAATTTTGAGATATCCATTTTGTTCAACGTAGTTGAACGTCCTGGATGTTATGTCTTTTAGGATGATAGCCCCTTCAGAGCCCTCAGTGCAAGGGTTGTAAGTTATGCCCTTGGGGCATATAAGGTTTATATAGAAAGTTGTTGTATAAATCATAGGCAGCACGATCGCGCTGCCTAAGTAAAGAACGGGAACACTCGAGAACGAGACAAGAAACGGGGACTAAGTAAAGAGGAGGACACTCCCCCAGAACCCTCGGGGCAAGTGTTTTAAGTTATACCCTGGGGGCATATAAGAACGATGTTGGCACAATGTATTATTTATTAATTTTTTCCTTTAGAGCTGGGCACTTCGTATCGAAGAAGTTGTCGTAGAAACTTCGAAAAGCGCTCATTCAATTGGAAATTGGAGTCGAAAGTGATTTGAGGGCAACAAACCCCCCTCTCACCCCCACCTTTTCCCCAAAGACAACCAATAAAAATTTTTAGATAGCTATTTTATTTAACGTAGTTGAAAGTTTTGGAAATTAGATCTTTAAGGATGACAACCCCTCCCACCAGCCCTCAGGGCAAGGCTTGTAAGTTATGCCCTGGGGGCGTACAAGGTTTTTATTGAAAGCGTAGAAACTTCAAAAGGGCTCATTAAATTGGAAATTGCAAGGGCTATTGCCTTTTTTAATAGTTGAAAGTGATTAGAGAGCGACCAACGCCCCTCTCACAACCAACATTTTCCCAAACACATCCAATCAAAATTATGAGATATCCATTTTATTCAACGTAGTTGAAAGTTCTTGAAATTAGGTCTTTAAGGATGATAACCCCCTCAGAACCCTCAGTGCAAGAGTTTTAAGTTATGCCCCGGGGGCACAGAAAGTTTATAAAGAAAGTTGTTTTAGAAATTTCAAAAAAGGCTCATTTGATTGGAAAATGAAATTGCCCTTTTTAATAGTCGAAAGTGAGTGGAGAGTAATTAACCCCACTCTACGCCCACCATTTCGCCAAAAACATTCAATCAAAGTTTAGAGATAGCCGTTTTGTTCAATGTAGTTAAAAATTCGGGAAATTATGTTTTTAAGGATGACAAACCCTCCAGAGCCCCAAGGGCAAAGGTTATAAGTTCTGCCCGGGGGGGGGGCTATAAGGTTTTTATAGATAGAGTTGTCGTAAAACTTCAAAAAGGGATCATTCAGTTCGAAATTGAGAGGGCTAGTGCCCTTTCTAATAGTCGAAAGTGATGGGAGGGTAACTAACCCCCCTCTCACGCTCACCATTCCTCCAAACACATCCAATCAAAATTTTCAGATAACCATTTTGTTCAACGTAGTAGAAAGTTCTGGAAATTAGGTCTTTGAGAATGACCCCCCCCCCCAGCACTCAGGGCAAGAGTTGTAAGTTATGCCCTGGGGGCACACAAGATTTTTATTGAAAGTTTTGTCGTAGAAAATTCAAAAGGGCTCATTTGATTGGAAATTGAAAGGGCTAGGGTCATTTTCAATAGTTGAAAGTGATTGGAGAGCGACTAATTAACATAAATTGGGTGCAAAACCCATATGCCTTCCCAAGGCCAGAACAAAATTTGTACTTTACTGAAAAAATACAAAAGAATGTGCATTGTCAGTTTAATATACATATACTGATATTTAGTAATCAAAATGTTAATATTATTTGATTTATTAAAGTTATAAAAGTAAAAACATTCACATTTTTTCAGTAAAGTGCAAATTTTGTTCTTGCCTTGGGAAGGCATAGGGGTTTTGCGCCCAACTTATGTTAATTTCTGCTCGTTTTGAGTTTGACTCGGTTAATTATTGTAATTTCTGTTCGTTTTGGGTTTCATTTATTTATCGATGCTGATTTGTGGTAGTTTCACGCTTGGTAGATTATTTGATTTTATTTTTGCTAATTTTTCGTTTAATGGAGTTCTTTACTTTTCTTTGAAAAACTTATTTTATGGACAATTTTTTTTAATTAATTGCTATAAAAGTGCAATACTTTTGTATCTAGGTTTTCGGCATCCACTATTTTTTGGTACATTATCTCTTAAAGCTTTATTGCCAAAAGGCTTCAGTGCCTCGCAATTTGGCTCAGTATATTTGTTCTGTTGGTTATAGAACAAACATTATAGAACAAGTATATATATATATATATATATATATATATATATATATATTATATATATATATATATATATATATATATATATATATATATATATATATATATATATATATATATATATATATATATATATATATATATATATATATATATATATATATGTATATAACTGGACCTTAAGACAGTATAAACTATTCAAACTGTTTAAAATAAAATTAAATTATGACATTCAAAAAATTTCTAACCAATAATCACCATGATACATTAACGCTTGTTTATAAAACAATGTCTGAAACTTCAGAACATAGAAATCGAAGTCTGTCTCGTAGATTCTCATACAAACTTCTGTTTGAGATAAAAAAAAGGGCTAGAAAAATATGCTAAACTGCTATGCTAAAAATGTGACGCTAAAAACCTGTACTTCAAAGGATTTTCAAAAGTCAACTATTTCACCATCGAAAGAAAATGCAGCTTTTGCGTAAAAACTACCCTTTAAGTACTGCTTTCCTAAGCTAAAGCTCATGATCTCCATTATAAATTTCACTAAAGCTGAGCAGCAGGTTTTTCCGTCTGAACTATCCTTAAAGGTACTTTTCAAATATTTTTTCTAAATTTAATTTCAGCAATATTGGACCCAAACTCCAAGTCAGAACCAAGAAAATTTAAGATGAACAGACCTCCTTATTTTAAATAAGCAAGCAAATTAATTTATTTAACTTTTGAATTACCTCTGTTATGATAAATCAGCCCCTAGCCCCCCAAAAAACGATAAGGAGAATTAAAAAAATAAAAGTAAAAACCGATTCCTTAGTATATTCTACATCATATACTATATTTATAATGTTCTTTAAGTGTTTTGGAATACAAGTGAAGTAGCACATAATTTATTCTTATCTTCATTACCTTTATATTTCCCTTATGCTTCTCAATTTTAGACGTTGGGTGAGTTTTCCAGGGGGATATTGTCCAGGAGGAATTTTCTGCGGGGAAAAATTTTTGGGGAGGGAGATTTTCCCTGTGGAAGATTTTCCACCGGGGGATATTTTGTGGAAAAAACGTTTGTTGGGGGAATTCTTCCTCAAGGGAATCTGCCGGACCATCCATAAGAGACACATCATTTGCAAACTAAAGCTTAAAAGTCTATGACACATTTCTATAAGAGTTAAGTTGCCATTTGGCTAGTACAGCGTTTGTAAGTCACATTAAATGTCCTTAAAGTTCTGCACAGCGAAAATACAATGCCAATTTAATATCAGATTACAATATTATCTTGCTTACTTTCTCTTTTTTCAGATCGTTATTTGTATAATTTTCACTGGAAGCAAGGCTCAAGATATAAATGTTTTGGATCAACTGTCAGGCGCACCAGTTCGTGTTTCCCGTGAATATTATGAACCTATAAGTGCTGCTGGACTACCGTATAATAACCCTACAGAGGGCTTGAATGGCGGTCTAAATCCTTTTCTCCCGACAGGACGAGTTGGAAGTCGTTCCTATGGAGACCTCAATGCGTATAACCCGTCAGTTGGGCTTTCTTCCGCATATGCCCATCCAAACGTATATGCCTCAAGGCCATACAGGGCAAGGTCAGCTGGGGCATATGACCCAATTCTTACCCCAACGTACAGCGCAAATGTATATCCCCCCACAAGGCCGATCAGTAACGCAAGATCAGTTGGTGGCTTCTCACCCTACGGGTCAGACTTTGGGTATGGATACCCCGGGCGATCAGTTGGATTTTAAAGACGATAATATGATGTATGTTGGATATGGAATGGCTGTGTTAGCATTAAGTATACTTATTGTCGGTGTACTATTACTTATCCTAAAGTTCATGAACTGTTTGAAGTGTCAGCGATGTAGATAATCTTTTGTTAATAGTATAGATCCTATTGTTTCTAATAAAACTCTTTATGTAATACGTGCAGATGCTATAAATTTATATTATTTCTGTGATACATTATTTTAGGCATAGTTTTTGTCAGAAGCATAGACAAATCATTATGTAGATCGACAATAAAGCTTTAAATTCAGTAAAATCATGAAATCTCATAGATAGCAAAACAAACCAGTTGAAAGAGTTGTTAAAGGCGCGCTCATTGTCACAGAAAAAATTAGCTAGGGCTATGGTTCATATTTCTCAAAACCCTTCTTCTTCTTCTTCTTCTTCTGAAGAAAATTCAGAAGCAGCCTCCTTCTTCAGAAACAACGGGCTAAGTGATAAAAATAAAAAAGAACATCAATGAGCCACATGGTTTTGTAAGTACAAAAGACGACAAAGGAAAAAGTAAAAAAGGAAGAGGTATTAAAAGAAGAAAAGTATTAAAAGGAAGAATGAAACACTCAAAACAAATTGAAACAAACCAATGGGAATCTTAAAATGAGGTTAAAACTCTAGAATCTTGTCCGGACAACATCTCTGAGTCCAAAGGTGGTGTAAAATGAATAAGTATTGACCCAATATGATTGTAGTCACCTTCAAAAGCTGTAAATTGTCCAGTGTTGAAGCGGGAAAAGTTTATTTTTGAACTTGATAAAAAAAAATCTGAAAAAGAAGATTTTCAAAGAAAAGTAAAGACCATATAAAGCTTAAGATCAACAGAAATAAAAATCTATAATAATTCAAACTCAAAACGACCAGAAATCACTATTAAAGAATAAATGAAACCTAAAACGAGCAGAAATTAAATAAACAATCATGGCAAACAAACATACAACAGGTACTTAATTTTTGCTCGTTTTGGGTTTCATTTATTTTTAATAGTAATTTCTGGTCGTTTTGAGTTTGGATTATTATAGCTTTTTATTTCTTCTGATTTTTAGTTTAATATGGCCTTTGATTTTCTTTGAATTTTTTCAAAATTTTTTAAAATTAGTTTCTGTTCGTTTTTGATTGCCATGTTTCAAGTTTTTCAAATTTCCATTTCAAATTCCAATTTTTTTCAACAACGAAGTTTCATCAAAGTATCAAAACTAGTATCAAAGTGACAATATCAAAGTAACAAAGTAAAGACATTATTAAAATAAATAAAATATCAAAGTAAACAAAGCTTCAAGGTAACAACATGCAACTTGCATAACTTCCAGGCCTGGTCCCGTAAGTCAAAGTTGCCCGGTAAATCAGTAAGTCCAAGTATCAAACCAAATGAAGTATCAAAGTAATAATAAGTACCTTGCATAACTCATAGCCCTGTCTCCGGGGAATGGGGGGAGGTGTTGAACCCGGAGGCATAGTTATTTAGCCTTTGGAATATTTTAAACTAAATGGCTATCTCAAAATTTTGACTGGATGTCTTTGGGGAAAAGAAGGTGGGGTGGTGTTTTCCCTTTGATCGCTTTTGACTGTTTGACTGTCAAAGTTTTAATAGGATACTTTTGATCACTTTTTCCTCTTTATAAGGGATTTTAAATTTTCAATTTCCTATCAAATTAGCCTCCTCCAAAATTTATAGGACCACCTGTTCAATAAAAACTTGATATACCCCGGGCATAACAGATAACCCCGTGTCCCAGGGTTGTATCAGCCCTGAAGCCATTTTTATAAAATATTTGGACTATTTTGAGAACGAGCAGAAATTAACATGAGTAGGGCTCAAGACCCCTATGCCTTGCAAAGGCCAGAACATAATTTGCATTTTACTGAAAAATATAAATGTTTTTACTTTTATAACTTTAATAAATCACATAATATTGACATTTTGATTAACAAATATCAGTATAAGTATACTAAACTGACAATACTCATTACATTTGTATTTTTTTCAGTAAAGTGCAAATTATGTTCTGGCTTTGGGAAGGCATAGGGGTTTTGAGCCCTACTCATGTTAATTTCTGCTCGTTTTGAGTTTGACTCGGTCATTTATTGTACTTTCTGTTGGTTTTCGGTTTCATTTACCTATCGATGTTGATTTGTGGTAGTTTCTCGCTTGTTAGATTATTTGATTTTATTTATGCTCATGCTTGGTTTAATGGAGTTCTTTACTTTTCTATGAAAAACTTATTTTGTGGAAAAAGTTTTTTTAATTAATTTCTGTTCGTTTTATATTGACATAGTCTTTTCAGGGAAAAAGAGAATAATAATTTAAATATTTTTTTCAAGACTTTATAGTTTGGCCTGCTATTTGTATGCTGGAGAAAATTTTTCAGCAATTTTTAACAACAGGCACCCTTTTAAAAATCTGGACACAAATAGTAGTGTTTAATTTAGTTTCATACCTCCTCTAGTTGACCTGAAATAGTAAACTTGATACCATTCGCCAAAAAATCTGTTTACTTTCTTTGATAGCTTGCATACAATTACGCTATTTTGATTTGGTTAAATTTTAAGAGAAGAAGTAGTCTCGAAAGTTTGAATATAATATCCTCAGTCGTTCTTGGGATACTGTTGAGATGCCCTATTGAGAATTAGCATTAACACAGTGCATTTTGATTTAATCTTAACTTACAACCTTTGTCCTGGGGACTCTGGGGGGTTTGTCATCCTTAAACACATAATTTCAAGAACTTTCAACTACGTTGAACGAAATGGCTATCTCTAAACTTTGATTGAATGCGTTTGGGGAAATGGTGGGCGTGAGAGGGGGGTCAATTACTCTCCACTCACTTTCGACTATTAAAAAGGGCCATTTCAATTTCCAAACAAATGAGTCCTTTTTGAAATTTTTACAACAACTTTCCATATAAACCTTATATGCCCCCAAGGCATAACTTAAAACCCTTGAACTGAGGGCTCTGAGGGGGTTATCATCCTAAAAGACCTAATTTCCAGAACTTTCGACTACGTTGAACAAAATGTATATCTCAAAATTTTGTTTGGATGTGTTTGGGGAAATTGTGAGTGTTAGAGGGGGTTTAGTTGCCCTTCAATCACTTTCGACTATTAAAAGGGCACTAGCCCTTTCAATTTTCAATTGAATCAGCCCTTTTTAATGTTTTTACAACATCGCTTTCTATAAAAACCATACATGCTCCCAGGGCATAACTTACAACCCTTGCCCTGAGGGTTGTGGGGGGGGGATGGGTTGTCATCCTTAAAGACCTAATTTCTAAGACATACGACTATTAAAAAGGGCACTAGCCCTTTGAATTTTCAATTGAATGAGCCCTTTTTCAAGTTTCTACGACAAAGATTTCAATAAAAACCTTATATGCCCCCAGGGCATAATTTATAACCCTTGCCCTGAAGACTGTAGGGGGAGTCTCCTGCTCAAAGGTATAATTTCCTGAATTTTAAACTGCGTGGAACAAAATGGCTATCTCAAAATTTTGATTGGATGTGTTTGGGGAAATGGTGGGCGTGGAAAGGGTATTAGTTGCCTTCAAATCACTTTTGACTATGAAAAGGACACTAGCCATTTCAATTTCCAATCGAATGAGCCCTTTTTGAAGTTTCTATGACAACACGTTCTATAAAAACCATGCCCCCAGGGTATAACTCACAACCTCTACCATGAGGGCTGTGGGGGAGTGTCCTCCTCAAAAAAATAATTTCTATCTGGAAATCAACAACGCTGAACAAAATGACTATCTAGAAATTTTGATTGGATGTGTTTGAAGAAAAGGTGGGCGAGAGAGGGGGGTTAGTTGCCCTCAAATCATTTTTGAATATTAAAAGGTCACTAGACCTTTGAATTTCCAATCGAATGAGCCCCTTTTCAAGTTTCTACGACAAAGATTTCAATAAAAACTTATATGCCCCCAGGGCATAATTTATAACCGTTGCCCTGAAGACTGTGGGGGGAGTCTCCTGCTCAAAGGTGTAATTTCCTGAACTTTAAACTGCATGGAACAAAATGGCTATTTCAAAATTTGATTGGATGTGTTTGGGGTTTTAATCGTGAATTATAATCTAAAATTAAGGTTTAATTTGAATATAACTGAAATAATTATTTTTAATTAAGGTATGACAGAATTATTTCATAATAATTTGTAAAATATTTTTTATACCTATTTAAATACATGTATTGAAGAGACCAAGAAGATTGTTGCGATGATCTGTAAGTAAAGAGCGTCACTGCTCAATTGTAAACAAAACTCTATAAAAGGAACTTTGAAATCAACAGATATTTCAAAAGAAACGGCTTTTAAGTTAATTCCAAATATGTAAGATTCAACAAGTTTAAGTTTACCTATCAAAGGCTACGAGCCTGAGAAAATATGCCTGATTTTCGAAAAAGGTGATAAAAACCCCCAAAGGTCAAGGAATCTTAATCGAAACCACTACATCAAATTTAGTGCATTAGAGAACCATGTTTTAGGGGTTTCGAACTCCCATCTTAAAAAATGTGAAATTTTGCAAAATTCGCCAAAGAAAGATCAGGAATACGTGTTTATTTGTTTTTTTCCCAGGGATGATTATATCGAACTGATGGTCCTCGAATGTCGAGAGACGGCTCAATCGAACGGAAATTAAAAGTTTTGGTGTTCTTTTCAAGTAATTTAAAGGATTGGAGGATAGCCAGTCCTCCTCCCAATCCTCTATTTCCCCAAAAGTTGTTCGATAAAAATTTCCAGATAGCCATATTATTCAACATAGATGAAAAGTTCAATAGCTCTGCCTTCGGAGATGACCCCCATAGCCCCTGGAGAAAGGTCTTTAAGTTATGAAATGTGCCTGTTGTTTACGTATAATACTTCTTTGGGAGGTATGCAAACATTTTTTGGGCGGAGGGGAGGGTGGATTTTCTACTGGGGCATCTTCCATAGGGATTACTTTCAATAGGGAGGGAAGTTTCCGAAGGGCAAGCTTTTCAGGGGAAATCCTACACTTGAGAAATTTTCCAGGATTCCTATACGAAATTCTTTTTATTTGTCTTTTTTTCTCTTTGCCAACTCAATTTTACATGTGAAGATATTAATGGTGATTGTCCGTGGGTAAATTTTTACCGGGATTAAATTTTCTTGAAAATCTTTCTGTGGAGAGGGAGCCGGAGTTCCCAGAATTATTCGAAAGACGCTCAGAAATTGAATTAAGAAAACAAGCTTTTCAGTTGAAAGTAAGGAGCACATTAAAACTTAAAATGAAAAGATATTATTACGCATTAAGGGGGGCTCCCTCTCATCAATACCTAATTCTTTACGCTAAAATTTTACTTGTTGTCCCAATTCTTTAAGAAAACCCCCTAAAGCACAAGGGTCATTTCATTAGACCAGTAAGAAGCCTTTTTTAAGAGTGCTAAAAAGCCTTAGCGTGAAGACTGTTGTATCGAAGAGGGGGCAACCCCACTCAATCCGTAATAATTTCTGCCCGTTTTAAGTTTTAATGTTGCTCCTTACACTCAGCTGGAAAAACTCGTTGTTCTTATTTAATATTAATCCACACACGGTTTTGGTTGTCTATGGACGGCGAAGGATGTTGGAGAAGTTGCTTTTTGTGTTATTATTCAGACAGTAGGCCCAAAATACTTAGGAAAGTTCGGGTACAAAGATGCACAAAGGCTATAAAGAGACAATTTTGTGCTTCGATGAAAGATTGCTTCTTTCCGAAAGGTGTTTTCCAATTTTTTGAAATCATGAACCATTACAGCCAATTTTTTCATTTTTTTTTTGTCTTCGTTGAGGTGTTCTTGGCCCAGTATAATTTTCCCATAAGTTTTAAGCAGATGGGAGAATTGCATATGGATTGGTTTTTGGTGGTCATAAATATATACAACTAATATTTTTCTCAAAATATCTTGCCTTCGCTTAGGTCTCCTCGTCTTAGTTTATATATCCTCCATCATTAATTTTCCCCTTTTTTATTTATTTATTAATTTTTTTTTTTAAGTCGTCCTGCTCGCCTAGATCACTAAAACTTATTTAACATGTTTTATAAAAATAATCAAACAGTTCGTGGCAACAAACTGTGAGTGAGGAGTGACACGGCATAATAGTTACCGAAAGTCTAAAAGCTAAGGAATCTTAATGAAAATCACACTATCAAATTAAGCGTTTCAGAGAATACTATTGTAGAGGTTTCGAGCTGCCATTTTCAAAAATGTAGAATTTTGCATTTTTCGCCAAAAGAGAGGCCACGGGTGCGTGTTTATTTGTTTGTTTGCTGTGATTGTTTGTTGCTTGTTACGAGCCAGAGAAAAGTTGTCTGATCTTCAAAAAAGGATGGAAACATTTCCTAAAAGTCAAGGAATCTTAATCAAAATCATACCGTCAAAAACAGCGCATCAGAGAACCCTATTATAAAGGTTTCAAGCTCCCATCTTTAAAAAAGAAAATGAGTTTAGCCAAAAAAAGATCATGGATGCGTGTTTATTTGTTTGTGGGTCTAGGAAACGGGTAAATTCCCCCAGAAAATTCCCCCCTGAAAAATTCCCCAGCACACAAAATTGAGCAGCCAGAGAAAGTACAAAATAACACCTCAAAATGTCGATCAGATGTCCTAAGGGACAGTAAAAGAACAAGATATCAAAACAGTTTTAGGACAGGGGTCAGCTTGTCTACAGATACTTTCGACTTATCAAAAAGAATTGGAACTCTCAATTTTCGATTGAATGAACATTCTCCGAGGCTTCTACGACAACGAGGGGAGGTTGGGGATGAGGATGGGGCAGCCCCTTCACACTGGGAATAAATTCTGCTAATTATGGGGTTTAATATTATTCTTTGCTTTCATAAGAACACCCTAGACCAAAAGTATTCTGAGAAATCAAGCAGATTACTACGTATTAAGGAGGGTTGCCCCCTACTCAATACCTCGCTCGTTATGCTAAAATTTGATTTTTTTTTTCGCAAATCTTTAAGAAAAACTCTGAAAAGTCAAGGGTCGTTTAATTATAACAATAAGAAGCCTTTTTAAAAGTACTACAAAAGCTTAGAGTGAAGAGCGAGGTGTTGAAGAGGGGAGGACCCTTAATACGCAATAATTTCTGCTCGTTTAAATTTTAATGTTGCTCCTTACTTCCAGTTGAAAAAAGCATCTTTTTTTTATTTAATGCTGATCAAAGACCAAAAAAATGTTAAGCGCATTCTTTTGGTCCAACTGATCGATACGGCCAATCTTATTTCACTTCAAGTTTTTCATTGGTTCGACTTCACCCAAAGGGTCACGAATGCAATTTTCAAGCCGATAAATGTCAAGCTAGATAAATCATAATTTTTCTAAGACCTTATTTCGCTCCGAAGTGCGAATTAAGGTAATTTAGGTAATAACACTTATTCGTGAATACAGGACGATTTGGAGGAATCTTTTGCCTTATTTGGAGCGAAATGGCTGTCTGAAGTTTTGATCCAAATGGTGTGCTGGGGGCAAAAAGAGAACAGTGAAGGGTAGTCTCTGAAAAAAAAATGAGCCCCCTCCTTATTTTTTATGGCATTTCCTTTCATACAAAGTGGACAGGAAAAATAAATAAGAGACACATATCTCATTACTGAGTCAATGCCGCTACCTTAAACATTTATCATAGGCAGCGCGCTAGCGCTGCCGAAGTAAAGAACGATGTGGCCACAATGTGTTTTTTCTTAATTAATTAAAAACACTTTCCGAAAAATAAGTTTTTCAAAGAAAAGTAAAGGCCATTTTAAACTTAAGCTCAGGAGATACAAATACCTGTTAAAATTCAAACTCAAAACGACCAGAAATTACTATTAAAGAATAAATGAAACCCAAAACGAACAGAAATTAAATAAACAATCATAGCAAAAAACATGCAACAAGTAATAATATAATGAATAAATAGATCTTAAAGCGAGTAATGCTTAGATTGAATATGAAAATCAAGCTTAAAACGAAAACAAATATTTTGCTATTAAAGTATAAATGAAACTTAAAACGAACAGAAATTAAATAAACAATCAATGCGAACAAACATACAATATATATTAATGTAAATGAATAAATAAATCTTAAAACGAGTGAAACTTAAAAAGAATATGCAAATCAAGTTTGAATCGAATAAAAATAACTACAAACAAGAGTTTGGGTATCGCCTCACTGCAGAAGCCTAAAACCTACTGCGTCATTGGCGCTTTACTGAAAACAATTCTTTGAAATGTTTTCACTTTTGTAACTTTAAGAAATCAAAATTTAATTAAGATTTTAGGGAATAAATATCAGCATATGTATACTAAATTGACAATGCACATTTTCTTTCAGTAAACTCATTTGAATTTTTTTTTCAGTAAAGTACAAATTATATTCTGGCTTTTAGAAAGCATAGGGGTTTTGAACCCTACTCATATTAATTTATGCTCGTTTTGAGTTTGACTGTAATATTTATTTTAATTTTTGTTCGTTTTGGGTTTTATTTATTTATTGATATTGATTTGGGGTAGTTGTATGCTTGGTAGATTATATGATAGTCCGGAAGCCAGGTGTTGAAAATGTGAATCATGCCACGACGGAATGGGGCTGCTACGAGAATTAGCCTACCCTCCATCCCCTAAATTGACCATGCGGATTCAAAAATACCAATAGCAATTGCTTGCGAGTGGTGGAACACTCCGAAACTTGACATTTTATTATATTTTGGTGTTTCATGCAAGAAAATGCATGTTCCACAAAGTTTGAGGTGCAGTTTTGCAATCAAATAGAAATGCCTAGAAGCCATAGAATGTTTTCATAACAAACTAACACGATTAGTTAGAAAAAATGGCAGAGTTAAAAAAAATGGCAAAACTGTATGAGTCTTGAACAGTCTTGGAAAGTATAAACAAAATCAAATTGAATATTAGATATATAATGATATCAATTGTTGAAAGATCCATCAGTTCAAGATTTTTTTTTCACTGTAATTTTTATTTTCATTTTCAATGCTGTAAGAACTGTAAAATAATAAATTTATAATATACGAGTAATTCATTTTCAGTGAAGCACCAATGACACAGAAGGCTTTAGGTTTTTACAGTTAAAGAAGGGGGCAGTATCCAAATTTTGTTTGTAGTGAAACTATATTTGTCTTGACCAATCTTGAAAAGAACTAATAAATTAAACTGAATATTTGATGCATAATGATATTAATTGCTAAAAGCTCATCAGTTCAAAATTTTACTGTAATTTTAATATTTATTTTCAATATTAAGTACAAAAGAAAACATTTGTAATATAATTCGTTTTCAGTAAAGCGCCAATGACGCAGTAGGTTTTAGGCTTCTGCAGTGAGGCGATACCCAAACTCTTGTTTGTAGTTATTTTTATTCGATTCAAACTTGATTTGCATATTCTTTTTAAGTTTCACTCGTTTTAAGATTTATTTATTCATTTACATTAATATATATTGTATGTTTGTTCCGCATTGATTGTTTATTTAATTTCTGTTCGTTTTAAGTTTCATTTATACTTTAATAGCAAAATATTTGTTTTCGTTTTAAGCTTGATTTTCATATTCAATCTAAGCATTACTCGCTTTAAGATCTATTTATTCATTTATATTATTACTTGTTGTGTGTTTTTTGCTATGATTGTTTATTTAATTTCTGTACGTTTTGGGTTTCATGTATTCTTTAATAGTAATTTCTGGTCGTTTTGAGTTTGAATTTTAACAGGTATTTGTACCTCCTGAGCTTAAGTTTAAAATGGCCTTTACTTTTCTTTGAAAAACTTATTTTTCGGAAAGTTTTTTTTAATTAATTTTTGTTCGTTTTTGATTGCTAAAAGTTTTTATGGCATGGGGGGGGGGGTACTTACTGTCCGATTATTCTTGACTTTAAAAAACAGATCTAGAACTTTCAATTTAAATCGAATGAGCCTTTTTTCAAAGTCTATATGATTACCTCTTTGATAAAAAACTTATATATGAACAATAGACAGCTTGCATAACTTGTGAACAGCGATTGACTACAATGAATGGATTGAAAAAATAGCTCCAATAAGGGGGTTTAGACCATTTCACTTGCTGACACAAAGGGATCACGACTGTTTGGAATTGACCTTAATAGGATTTTGTGTGCCAAAGCAATTTTGCATCTATCACAGAGTATGTATTTTAACCTTATAATTGGATAATTATAATAGATTTCCTATGTGTTCTTCCCATACAAAACCCCTTCCCATAAGGGTAGAAAGGGGGTCCGACTCCGAACAGCACATAATTTATGCATGTTTTTATGGTTTTCTCACTGAGAATGAAAAAACAGGAATTTTCTCACTTGGAAAAACAGGAATTTTCTCACTTTTATGTCTGTTTTCATGGATGGTTATGTGTGTTGGTCAATTTATTTGATGTTTTTCATGGTTGTCAACATCAAATTATGGATGTTTTATGGTTTTTGTCAGTGAGAATTTGAAAAACAGGAACTTTCTCACATTTATGTCTGTTTTCATGGATGGTTATGTGTGTTTGTTCGATTTATTTGATGTTTTTCATGTCTGTTTTATGGATGATTTATGTCTGTTCGTTGTCAGTGAGAATGGACATGCTCGACGCGAATGTTATGAGATTTTTTGGATAACCTAACCTGAGAACTTGATTTACATAATCGGCGGGGAAATTATTGATTCATGAAGGGGGAATTAAGAAACATTATGGTTTCTTTGATCTTTAGGTGAACCTGACCTGAGAACTTGATTTACATAATCGCTAGGGGAAATTATTGATTCACGAAGGGGGAATTAAGAAACATTATGGTTTCTTTGATCTTTAGGCGAACCTGACCTGAGAACTTGATTTACATAATCGCTAGGGGAAATTATTGATTCACGAAGGGGAATTAAGAAACATTATGGTTTCTTTGATCTTTAGGCCTGAGGGATTTATTTATTATTGTTGTTTTGGACAGGTGCATTGATTCAGAAATAGTATTTCTTGTTGTTGCTCGAGGCAAATGATATGAGTTTCCAGGAAACAGTTAGATCACATGTTTCCTTCTCAGCCAATCAGCGAGTCGGTTACATCCCCCTTCTCAGCCAATCAGAGGGCTGGTTACATATGATTTCCCCGTTACATAACAATTCACCCTTGAGATTTCGTATATAACGGGCGTGCAATGTGATTAAATTATCAGAAAGTATTGTGACACAATTGAAGCAACAATGAATGTTATTGATGAACTTGAAGCCTTGGCAGCCACAATTAGCAATGTGAGTACATTTTTCATTTTTTATTTTCAAAATAAAATTGTTTTCCGTGGTTACCCCTCTACTATATTCGGGTAAACCCCCCCCACATACAATACAAACATCACTTTACAATCTTTATACTCACTAGGAAAACGTAAATATATTCTTTTTACCTCAAAACCTACCCCCCCCCCCCCTCAATGTTTTACAACCGAATTCTCGCAAATGGAAATAATTCTCTTTTCGTTAAATTCCTGTTTTTTATTTTCAAATAAAATTATTTTCATTGGTCACCCTCTACTATATTTAGGTAAGTACCCCCCCCCCACAAACCTAACCACCGTGCAATCTTTATACTCACTAGGAAACATAAAATATGTTCTTTTTATTACATAAACCTAACACACCCCTCCCACCCCCACTCTGTTTTTACAGGTATAATTCATGCTAATAGAAATATTTCTCTTTTTTTTTCGATAAATTTATTCTTTCTGTAAGCCTATCAAAAAGTGACATTCAACTTCTGTCTATTTCCAAAGCTATTAATAAACTGTTTCCATTTAAGCCAACCATCACCGCTTACTTGACTCAAAAACATTTTTCCGCAATGATTTAAACAGCTGACACCCCACAATTACACTTCATGCTATTTAATCCTTAACGTTAGTGACTTAACCAAAAGGTTTCAACGATAAAAAGGATTTGTTTTTCTCTTTCTCAAATTAAAACGGCTTTAAGCAAAAAGAGATTACTGTTTATTAAGCTTGTGGATTCGTAACCTGTATTTGACGGAGAAGCAGTGAAACGGGATTATTTCCAAAAAATATTACCAACAATATATTTAGGACATTGGTGAAAGGTGGGGGGGGGGGGGGGGTTCGACATGCCTCAATTCTATCACCATTATTGTAAAATGAAAACAAAAGTGTTTGCATGAAAAAGTAAGGTTAGGTTGGGGTGTCTATGAATAAGCCTTTTTTTTTTAATTAATTGAAATAGCATTTGATTTCTGAGTTTAGTATATTTTTATTTTTTGCTTTACTGAAAATGCTGGCGCAGGGGGACTTTCTTAGTGATAAATTCTTTTCTAAACAAAATTATATGGATGATGATACTAACTTTCTTTCTGTAAAAAAGGGGCAAATTATTTCAATACTAACTTTTTTCTCTTCTTTTTAAGGCAAATTGTGAAGAATGCCCATCGCCACCACCCGCTAAAGAAAGCGAGGGTTAATAATGCGGGCCCTGCGAAGGCTACTGTCAAGCAATATGGTAGCTGGCCGAAGCCTCCTAAACAAGTGATGCCTACCCAAGCCGTATTGGAATGTGACATCGCTAGCACATCCGCTCTCCATGGACCTCTAATAGCTGCCCCATCATCGATAGGTCAGGAGGTTACCTCCAGCATGCTATGTCAGATCCATCCGACATCCTAGTCCAGACGGATTTTGTAAATGTAAGCATTTTTTTCCTACCTATCATATGGAAATATCTATCAATTTCTTCCAACTTTTTTAGGCCTTTTCTACATGCACCATTTTCGAACACTGCGTAAAAGTATATCTCAGCGGGATATTGAAAGATTTTTTCTCCCCAAAGGAAATATAATGTTTCTCCCTTTTGAATCATGTCAAGTGCATGCATTCACCCTTTGCTAAATTAGATTAGTGAAGCCAAAAAAAAATGCTCTATATCCCGCTCATAATAAGTTGCTAAATCCATTGCATTATAAATTGCTTTATTAGCGAATGGTTCACCTTGCCTCTACAAATATTATAAAAAAAAAACTTTATATCTGAATGAGTTGTGTATCATGAGAGGAGATGGCTATCCTTTTCAAATCATGTTTTTTTTTTTTTTTTTCCCAGAGCAGATAAAGAGTATTAATATGAAATTTTATTTGGAGGGATTGTTTGAACAATATCAAATTGCCGTCTTCTATGTCATGCGACGTTTTAGACTGTAAATATCTTATACTAATATAAGATATGCTGCGGGCCGGGCGCTATGGGTCCGAGAAGCGCCCCTCAGGAAGCGCTGCGGGCCCGAGAAGCGCCGCAAGGATGCGCCACGGGCCAGGAAAGCGCTGCGGAAAAGCGCCGTGAAAAAAAATTTTTTAACACTTTGAAAATAAACGAACAAATTGTCGCCTTCTATGTCATATCTTAGATTATCTTAAGTTGGAACTTTCAGTTGAATTAACCAAATGTTATTAAGCAATAATAATCCAAATTTTAACAGTAGGGATGATTTGAACACTTTGAAAATAAGCTATTTTTTCATTTATAGATTAGACGACCATTGGTCCCCTATTCACCGTCCAGTGAAGAAGAGGAAGAAGAGGCAATGGAGTTTCAAGACAACCTGACATGGGACAACTCTATTGAAGTACCTTTTAATATTGACGTGTATTTAAATGATTTTTTTTAATGTAGAAGCTAGCACAGTTGAGCTGGTAGACTTGAGCCCGAACACTTTGCAGCCTTTAAATGATTTCACAGGGAACCCTCCTCCTCCAGCCTCCGATACCCTAACGAGTCCACTTCAAACAACTGAAGTGGAACATGCCCCAGATATTGTTGAACAACTTGGGGGAGGGGGTAATATACAAGAGGGGGAGGGGGGTACAACATTTCCCGATTTTCAATTGACCAACAGAATTTTAAATGCAATAGTTGTTTACACTGCGACGTTTGGTGACCCTTTTAATACACTTATGGGGGGAAAAATTTGTTTTTGACCCCGTAGAAATTGTGCACAACTATGTAGATAAAATTCGTGCACTTCTGGAGAATCAAATTCAATTGTGGGGGAGGGAATCAATTAAGGTCTCTATTGTTTTAAAAGTGTTCTATTTAAATGAGGGGAAAAGTGAAGTTTATTATCATTATGTACATTCCGAGATGCGTTTGGTTTATTCGAATTTGGAAAATTTTGAGGGTGCTTTCATGGATTGGGTAGATCAAATTATAACGCATCTTGAGAACTTTAACGAAAACGGTAGTGGGTCTTAGTTCTTTTTGTTGAAAATTTAAGTGTTAATATTTGTAAATTTAAGAAAGATTTTATTTTAAGAGGGGGTGGGGAAAGGGCAGTAGTTTTAAATTATAATCCAGATCTAGTAGGTTGTCAAGGTGTCCAGCGGATCTGTTTTGAAACAGGTCAAAAGTGTTTCAGATATGCTTTCCTCATATCAGCATACGAGCCTCTAGCTCGTGACGCTACCAAGACGAATTTAGACAATTGGGCTATACATGGGAAGGACGGGTCCGATTTCCCCATTGTAGATTTTTCTTGTTTAGAGGGGAAATACCCAGTAACGCTTCGATCTATTGATATTTTTGAAAGGGCTAATGCCCACTTAAATATCGGCGTTACTGTGGTTCAGTATAAAACTGAATTTGAAGATGGGTTTCGTTTAAAAAAGAAGGGGGTGGTCTTCCCCGTAAGGGGTCCGTCAGTTGATTTGGTCAGACACTGGGTTTGGTTGCTATACACACCACCTAGTGACCCTGCCAATTCAATTGGCCATTTTAATCCGATTACCGACATTAGTAGAGTTCTGGGGGAGGGTAAGAAAAGGGGGGAACGTTTCTACTGTCCAACATGCCTCTCACAATTCCGTAGTGATATAAAACTACGGGATCATATGAAGCATTGTAGTCGCCATGGCTACCAGACAGTGGAAACGGTTTCAGGGGATAGGGCCATTCTACGATTCAAAAATTTTCAGAACACCCTTCTCCAGTGCAACAAAATATCTTTAGACTGTGAAGCTAAGCTGGTGGAGGTGAACGATCCCCAATTTCCAAACCGAGTCAAAGAACATCAGGCTATTGCAGTTTCCTATGCTCACGCGCAAAGAGACAGTTCTAACACCATGCAGTTGTTAGAAATAGTAGAAACATTGGATGAGAGGGAGTGCATGGTCAAGGCACTGACTAAACTGATTGGCACGGCTAATGGTGCTATTTCTCGTTTGAGAAATACCCATTATCCAATGGTGTTGTCTGCAGAGGATCGTCTCGCGATTAAAAATCAAAAAATATGTTGGGTTTGTAACGGAGAGTTTGTAGAGGGGGATAAGGGGACTAAAGGGAAAAGAGGGGGGGCCGGTGGAAGGGGGAAAGTCAGAGATCATAATCACTTGTGGCAGGAAATATCCTCGGGGGGTAGTAATTTTAGGGGGGTTGCGCAGCAATCGTGTAATTTAAATGTTAGCCAGCAGTTTTTTATCCCTGTTTTTATCCACAACTCTAATTATGACTTAAAATTTATTTTACCGGCACTGGCACGTATGCATAGGGAGGGAGGGGGAAGTAGATTGTCCATGGGTAAATAGTTCATTTACCTATAACATTATTCCCAAATCGGCCGAGAAGTTGTTGCTTCTCGAACTGAAATGGCAGGCAGTGGATAATGGGCATACGTGCTGGAATAAAATCAGGTTTTTAGATTCCTTTAGTTTTTTTCCCAAGGCATTGAGTCAATTGATTCAAGTGCAAAAAAGCGACAATTTTGATAGCTTTCCCTTGCTTAAACAGCACTTTCCAGACAGTGAAATGTATGACCTGTTGACCTGCAAAGGTATATATGCATACGACTATTACTGTTCTGGCGCTCGCTTAAGTGAGGTGAAACTACCACCAATTGAAGCTTTTTACAATTCACTGACCAACAGTGAATGCACAGCCGAGGAGTATGAGTTTGCCAAGAAGGTGTGGTCCAAGGGGGATTGTAAAAATGGGTGGGATTATTGTAGACTGTACTTGGCCAGTGACGTTCTAACTCTGTTGGATATAGTCTGTAAGAACACAGACCAAATCTATTCAGAGTTCGGGTTAGATATAGGCTATTATTTTTCCACACCCCATTTAGTGATGGATTTAATTTTAAAAATTAGCAGGGAGGAAATAGGCCTAATCACCGATGTAGATCAGCACCTTTTTGTAGAGCGTTCAATGAGGGGAGGGTATGTTTTTCATGGGGACCGCGTCTTATCAACCGATCCGAGCGGACAAAATAGCACCGGTGCAAAGTCAAATGCAGTGTTCTTGGACATGAACTCATTGTACCCCTCGGCAATGTCACACTACTCTTTGCCGTGTGGGAACTATCAATGGCTTGAGAATCCTTGTGAGTTCCCCGACATTACCACCGTCGAGGACAATGGGCCACAAGGATGGTTCTTTGAAGTTGACGGTCACATTCCGCTGGCGCTTCACGACTCAGTCAAAGATTTTGTTTTTCCCTGTATCAATCGGCCCGTGAGCAGGGACTCTCTGAGCCCCTACAATCGATCATTGGTTGAGGATATGGGGATGCACTGGACTCCCTCCAAACAGAAACTGATTGCTGATTTGGACCCTAAGGAGAATATCGTTGTTCACCATGTGCTTTTGCACTGGATGGTGAGCAATGGTTTCAAAATCACCAAAATACACAGGGTCCTGCAGTTCAATCAGCGACCATATTTGAAAACGTTTTATCGACACCTTTGTCGATAAACGCTCTAGGGCAAATTCAAAGGTGGAGAAGGAAATGTATAAGCTCATTCTAAATTCAGCGTTTGGCAAAATGTGTGAAAGCGTTCGTAATAGATCTCGCTGCGACGTCGTGACTGACCCTCTAGAGTGTGCACGAATTATTGCCGATCCCAATTTTACATCGTTCACGAGCATAGAGACTGGCATGGTTCTTCTACACAGGCGAAAGCGAAATGTGGTACTGAACAAGAATATTGCAGGCGGCAGTTCAGTACTGGAAATTTCAAAAAAGCTCATGTTGTCGTTCTTTTACAATGTGTGCAAGGTGCAATGGCCACGGAGGGGGAGGTTCAAGTTTACTATGGTGATACAGATTCTCTGCTGTTAAAGGTAAATGGGACTGAAGATTTATTGGGTGATTTAGAAAAGGGGGAACACATCAGCTCGCGGATGGATTTCACCAACTGGAATCCATCACTCTACCCCGAGTTGGTGAAACGTCAAGCCCCCAACCAACTATTAATGTTAAAATCAGAGACGGGGAGTGATTTGATATCCGGGGGGTGTTCCCGGGCCCCAAAGTCTATTGCGTTGAAACTCATAGTGGGGATGAAAAGAAGGCGTGTAAAGGGGTGCCTACACATTTTGTAAAGAGCAATTTCAACATGAGCGTGTACAGAGACTGTGTAGAAAGTAGCCTAGTGCCGAGAGCACAAGTGCTTGCAATTCGCTCTCTACAGTATAGAAATTATACTGTGAGAGTGGAAAAGAATGCAATGTCGTGTATATCCGACAAAGTCTATGTGCTCGAGAATGGTGTGACTGTCCTACCTCATGGCCACTATCGTATTTCAGACCGAGTTGAATGCATAGACTATCGCAATCAACTTGGTCTGGATAAATTAAACCTAACCAACTAACCAACTAACCACCACCACCACCACCACTGACCCAACTACTAACCCAACCTCAACTAACCTAACCTGTAGCAGCCGCAGTGACCGGACAACTATTGTGTAGTGTTTTTTCCACCGCGGCTCCCGGGGGGGGGGGGTCCCTTCCCGCGGCCGCCCAGGGGGGGGGGGGGGGGGTCCCGCCCCGCGGCCGGCCGGCCTTCGGCCCCGCGGCCCTGGGGGGGGGGGATCCCACCTTTAAATTCACCGTAATGTGTTCAACTGTGCTAGTTTTCCAAGTGTATTTTCAAGTGTTTTCTGTGTTTTTTGTTGTTGTTGTTGTTGTTGTATAGAAAAGTGTTTTTTTTTTTTTTTTGTACAGAAAAGTGTTTAAGTTGGCAATAAGTGCTGTTGAAGATGGACAGAAAAGTGCTGTACAGAAAAGTGTTTTTTTTTTTTTTAAAAAGACAATAAGTGCTGATGATGGACAAAAGTGTTTTTTTTTTATGTACATAGAGTGTTATCATTGCCGAGTTCATGTTGAACAAATAGAGTTTTCATGTTGACCATGAAATTTTGTCAACTGTTCTTGTTGAACAAGTGTTATTATTTTTTATCGTTGCAGTTCATGTTGAACAAATATTTGTTTTCATGCAGTGCCGAAAATAAATGCTGCCGTGAAATATTGTTTTTTTTTTGTTGTTGTTGTTCTTGAATAGATAGATCTATGGGGAAAATTACTACTACTTATTCATTGGACACGTATGATTTACAGTTAGTTGTAGTCCGACTGTTGTCAACAGCAGAAGCATGTATCAATTTAAAACACCCTTCAGATCGTTTCTGTGTGGTCCCTCAATGTCGGGGAAAACAACACTTTTAGCTAAAATAATTCAAAATTGCGATATAATGTTTTTGGAGAAGCCGAAAAAAATCTACTATTGCTATAGTATTTGGCAGGAGTCCTATGATAAAATAAAAGCTATTGCCACAACCATACCAATACAATTCATACGGGGACTTGATGTTTTCAATAGTATTGAATCGAACTCGTGGTTGATTATTGATGATTTGGCTGAATCCATTGAACAGTTCTCACAGGAAATGTTACAACTGTTCACCGTTCGCTCCCACCATGAACACATTTCCGTTACTCTGGTTCTACACAATCTGTTTCATCAGAGCAAATGTATGCGAACCCTTGCTTTGAATTGCACCGTCTATATTATCTATCGAGTTGTTCGTGATTCTAGCTCACTCATAACTCTCAATAAGCAGATATACCCCGGCGCCCCTAAATTTCTGTTGTCAGCGTACACTCAGGCGACTAGCAAGCCCTACGGTTACATTTTGCTGGATCTCAATCAGAGCACGCCCGAGGATCTACGTGTAGTCACCGACATTTTCAACAAAGAAATTACAGTATATCTTCCGGTGAACAGTAGAAAAGGCTATTAGTTGCCATTATGACACTGAAGAAACTACACGAACAACGGCATTTATTTTCCGTTTTAAGCACTTCAAAACCCTTGCTTAGGAAGGCTATACTCAAACATGGTGTTGACAATGATTTCATTAATCTAATATCTGAACTTTGTTTAAATTTAACTGAGGGCAATGTTCAACTGCCAGAAGGTGTTAGACAACAGACAAAGCAACATCGTTCCACTGTACGCGCCTTGGCTTGTAAAAACAAGGGAAAAAAATTTAAAAGAAAACGGCTCCTTCAAGCAGGCGGTAGCTTTTTCACACTTTTACTGCCAATAATTGCAGGACTTGTAAACAGTTTTCTCTAGAGAATGGCAAAACCCTATAAATTGACACCATTTGAACTTGTCCTCTCGCCCGTCGAACATTTTGAAGACAATCTAAACAAATTCATTAACGATGAGAATATTGCCGATGACAAAAAACTGCTTTTACTTCAAGATGCATTGCGACGTGTGGACAAACATAAACCTTATCGTGAGAGACCTGTCGCCGCCGCCACTGATCCCTCCAAACAGGAAACATCTCCTCAAGATTCTGCAGCAGTGCAATCAAAGGAGAAGGAATTGAATTCAATTGTATCAAAAATTGGAAACCTATTGCCACTCACCTATCGAGAACAGAGTAGTAAAAGAGTATTATCTTATCTCATGTTGGAAACTGCTGATGAACATCAAGTTCAAGTCGATAGCACAGGGAAACGAATTATAATTCAGGGAAAAAGTTATAATCTAGTTGATTTAATTTGTGATATGGTGACGAATCGTAAAGGACTATTATCCTTTGACAATAATCTATACACCTTTCTGTGTGTATCAAACTTTCCCAAAAGTCTTATTGGCAATAAGCAAATTCTAAAGAAACTAAGAGAATATAGTCCTCCTCCAACACCACCAACATCATTTAAAAAAGAAGAAAAAGATTCAGTATTTGAAAATACTATCAGCAGCAGCAATGATTTTACAACACCTGTGGCTGCTAGTCAAAAGCGAATACGAATTGATTCACCCTCCAGTGTGCAAAAGGGGAGTGGACATTACACTACGTGTTTACGCTCAAAATGGATGAAGTTCTGAAAGGTGTCTATGAAAATATTGGTGAAGCGGGAAGTTTAAGTTCCCCAAAACGCTTTCTAAAGCTGTCTCCGGCACCACCACATTGAAAAAAGCAAAAGAGTATCTAGAGAATGAACCGAGTTACACACTGCATCGGAATCACAGGCTTCGCAGCAAACAATATCGACAAACTAAAGCCTTTTTCCCTCTGCATATAATGCAAATGGATCTTTTAACTTTAGACGCTATTCAACAGCGTCACAATGCGCCCTACAAATATATTCTGGTGGCAATCAGTGTCTTTAGTCGCTATGCATATGCCATTCCACTGCGATCAAAGAGAGGTGTTGAAGTTGCTCGGGCCATTGAAAGTATTCTAGAACAGGATTCATATAGAAAAATTCAATCGGATCGTGGCAGTGAATTTGTTAATCCCCATGTGCAAAAGGTTCTTTTGAAATATAATACAACACTATATCATAGTCACAGCCCGATAAAGGCTGCATTGGCTGAACGATTAATAAGAACGATTCGTCTATTAATTTCAAGATATTGTACCCTGAAAAATACATCGGCTTTTATTCATGATTTAGATAAAATCATGCAGATATACAACCATCGACCTCATCGATCTCTGTCCAACTCAAGCCCTCGGGATGTTCACTACAATGAAAATACATTTGATGCTTTTCTAAAGCAATACTCCAATGGTGAAAAAGAGAAAAAAAAATGTGAAGAAGAAATTCAATGTTGGTGATACTGTTCGAATTAATAGAACCACCAATATTTTTGAAAAGGGGAATTATTTATGGAGCACTGAACTTTTTAAAGTGTCCAAAATCCTGGACACCGAGCCCACGACATATCGACTGCGAGACACCAAAGATGACGAGATTCTCGGCGGTTTTTATGAATATGAACTGCAAAAAGTTAGAAACACTAGTGAAATTTATCAAATTGAAAAGATATTAAAGAGTCGTACACGCCATGGCAAGAGACAGTTGTTTGTTCGCTGGCTAGGATACAACTCAGATTTTGATTCTTGGGTCAGTGCTGAAGATATTGACAATGCCCAATGATTTCTATGTGACTTTCATGTCCAATGTTTCCGATCCTCTCTACAATGACTTGAATAGAACAAGTGATTTTTGGACGAAACTCTCCCCCACCATCAAATTCGACGGAAAGTATGAAGTGGCTCTTGTCGACTGTATTCTCAAAAATACCTACGACATCCTGAGAAAAGATCGTAAATATGATATAAAAATTAGACCCAATGATTGGCCGCCTCCACCATCCTCAAGTGATCAAGAACAAATTCAAAAAAATCAATTGGATGAATTATCCATACATTGAATTACCCTACGAGGAACTCACCTGTATGAATGATTTATGTCGTTCCATTAATAAAAGAATCCGCTCGTAAAAAGGGAGCTTTTCATTTCAACTATTCAAAGGAGGAGGGTAAGATCTACATTAGTTCACCTATTGCCAGTGAAAAGGTTATTCTCAACGATAATCTAAAGGATGTTCTTGGCTTTAAGCTCAATATAATCAATGGTAAAAGTGCCGGAAACACTAATTTCATTTTCGCTGACTACCCGCCTGCCTTCACCACAGACACTTGTATATTTCTCTACGCTTCATTTGTGGAAACATCTCGGGTTGGTAATTCAAATGTTCCCCTCCTACGAGTTCTTGAACGAAAAACCAATCAAGAACATATTCACCACTACAATATAAAGCATCTTCAGTATATTCCCGTAAACACTTCCTATTTGGAACTCTGTCAGTTAACACTAAGAACCGAATTGGGTGATCCCATAGCAATTTCAAAAGGTTTGGCTGTGATTACATGCCATTTTCGACCCATCGTTCAAAAGCAAGATGTCTAATAAAAAAGTGGTATTCACTTGTCCTGATATTGACTGCTATGTTAATACTCTTGGCCCAAGACAACAGGGCAATGGAATGGACTACTACAAGGGTCGCTCGTCAATGTCTGGCTACGGTCTTGGCAGTTGGTTTGCTAAGCTCTTTCGCTCTTACTACCACTGGCTAGAAAATATCTTGTACCGGCTGCGACAGATTTTGCATCCTCTACACTATACGATTGGGGCTCTGGCAAGGATTTTAAAAAAAAGTGCTTCGGAAAATCTTAGGTCCAGTGCGTGAACCCTTGGCGAGAGATTAAAACAAAATGGTAAAGGCTTAAAAAGGTCAAGAAACAATGCATCCCTCATCAGTCTCCACTCAGGTCGGAAACGAAAGACATCATCCCTCTTGTCAAAGAAAAGAAGGAAAAAGCCGACACGTGCTGTAAACAGAAGTCCCAGGAAGAAAATTGTTAGATCGAAACTAGATTTCTTCTCCTAAAATGTCCTACCTACCGCATAAGGATTCTCAACCTTCAATCACCGGCTCATTGAATCTATTCAATGCTGAAAATGTTGATGTGAGTGTCAAGCATGGATACTATGAACAATTTTATCCACAACAACCCCTCCGATAATATCCACTTTCAAATTTATTCCAATGAAGACTACTTTATGGACATGTCTTCAACATTTATAGATTTGCAAATGAAAGTCCGGAAAACCGATAATACAATGCCAATTCGGGCCGATGGAATATCCTATGAAAATTGTATATTACATAATTTATTTCGTCAAATTAGTGTCTACATCAATGGCACGCTGGTGAGCACAAGCAACAATCTCTCAAATTATACAAGCTATATGCAATTCATGCTGATGACACCCAAGTCATACAAGGAATTGAGAGGCACCTCCAATGGATATGAATATATTACTAATACTGATAGTACAGATGCACTTAAAAATGCTACAACTAGTGAATTACATCTAGTTGGAAAAATATATCATGAAATATTTAATATACCCCAATGGCTGCCACCCAATGTTAAAGTGGATATAAAACTGACGCTTGCACCCTCCAATTTCATATTGAGAAAAGAACTTGCTGCCAATCCGATGTAAGTCTCTCCCTCACTTCGGCAATACTTCATGTACGCAAACAACAGGTCATGAGTTCTGTTGCTTTGGCCGTGGAAAAACTGAGAGCCAATGGAAATAATATTAAACTACTTGTTCCTCATACAATCACCAATCAGCGTCATATTGCAATGGGCTCACGTACCTTCACCGATTCATCCTTTATCAATGGTGAAATTCCGTCAAAACTTGCTTTGGCATTTGTAAAAAGCGCCAGTGCAATAGGATCATGGACTGAATGCCCACATAAATTCGAGATGTTTGGACTTTCATCTCTTGTGTGCAAAGTAAACGGCATCCCACTCTACAATCTATCTTTTGATAAATCCTATAGAACATTGTACGAGTTGACCATGCAAACCCTAGATCATGACTCTCAACTATTTGAAAATGGTATAACCGAAGATATGTTTGCTAAAACACATGGTATCATTGTTCTGGATTTGTCTGGCACACAGGATATGAGTATAGTACGTACGGGGAGTGTGCGTTTAGAGTGTACATTTGCCGACCCATTGGCTGAGAGTATTGCACTAATCTCACTAAATCAATATGAAACCTATTGGGAAATCACTCCCGAAGGCAGTGTTCTACTAGACTTAGCGCCATGAACACCAGTCAAATAATCAATGTATTTAATATGGACCCCTACATGTCCCAGTACAAATCCTATTGTCTGCCCTCGGACTTTCTTGGAAAAATTCAAAGTGTCAACAATATCTTGATTATTGTTAATAGCAGTCCGTCGACTGTGCTGACGGGTCATTGGCTGTGCATCTTTCAAACAATGAAGACGATTGATTTTTTTGATCCTCTTGGTCTACCCTATACATTCTACACGCCCCACATCAGCAACTATATTGAGAGCAGTGGGAAAACTATTATTCAAAATCGAAGAGAGGGTTCAGGATCTAACGACTAAAAGCTGCGGCTTCCATGCACTACTATATTTTGTTTTCCGATGTCGCGGCTATACTTACAAGCAGTTTCTCCACATTTATAGTGACAATCCGTCGTCTGAATGAATTTCTAGTGGAAAATATCCTCTCAGACCTATATAGTATTGATTTCAGTGCCCTAAGAGTAAAGTGCTTAAAAAATGTTTGTGAATTTGTTTATTAATAAAATGCATATATATATATACACAACAATGTCTTTAAATCTTCACTTTAGATTTCTTCATCTTCGATGTATAGGCAACTGTCGTGAACCACTAATGCTGGTAAATCATTTGGATTCACTGTATATTGATCTTGATTGACTGCAAAGTCAGGGTCACATTTTCTACAGTACAATGTAACTTCACTCTTGTCATATCTCTTTGTATAGTCAATGATACTATTTGCATTCATATTATGAAATTCACGAGTTTCAATCTGTCTATTTGAAGCAATATCAATACAATGTTTTCAAATGGTGAATCACATTCGGTAACTGCCAAATAAAAATCACTTGGTTTATAGTCATAGTAGGTAGTGTCATCACAACGATGACGTAGAAACCAAATTGTCTTGTTACCCCAACAGTTGAATCGTAGACCAGATTCCTCTTCCCAGAATAATCTAAATCCACGACGATACCAATCTCGTAGAAATAAACTAAAATCACGTTTGGGATTCTTTCCAATCATAGCGGGGTAAGTATTCTCCCACTGATCACATTTATCATAGTGACAATTGGAGCACAGGTGTCCTCTAGGATGAGAGTCACACACCTCCTCAAGACATGAATTACATCCTTTAATTTGTACTGCATAGCCTCTATGTAATTTATACAAGGATTACATAATTTACACTTTTCACTGTAGTCATCTATAACTGTACAATTCTCACATTGAGTCCAACTGCCAAGAGTGTACATGCACAATGGACATATATAGAACATTTTTCGGTTTCCGATGTCAACTCACTCACAGCTAAAACGAAACTGATCATCCTCGCTCCATAAATTCAATGAGAGGGAAATGGGGGAGAGGAGTAGCTCTGTAACGTTACCTCTTTCGAATGATGGGGGGAGCCATCTACATTGAATCCATTGGCAATATTTTCAAAAGTATATCCACAATATGATTCTGCTTTGTTCCAATTAATATATCAATAAATTGACTATAAGCATTTGAATCACATTTTAAAAGTTTCATACAATAGTCCAATGGGGGAGAATCACTCCTCATTATATTGTCAAGTGTTCCCTGACAAGAGAATATCCTGCGTTTAAGAGATAACTCGAGAAAATCATCATCCAAAATCAAATGTTTTTCCATAAACACTAGATTTGATCTAATTCTCTCTTTCTCAAATTTATTCATTTTTCAATCCTTTCACTCCGACTGCTGACTCTAGACTGACCCCGATTCGTTAGCCCTAACCAGAAAAGAAAGAAAACATTTTCGATTTCGAAACAATTTTATTGAATAATTACAACAACAACATCAATAATACAGAGCATGTACAATTAGCGATACTGTTTATTGTCTTCAATATGTTTCACCAATGCACTTAAAGCACATTGAAGTCTATTCACATGTGCTATATCAACTTTTGCGGCAAAACATAATTGATCCTCCATTTTAAAATTTGCTCAAGGATAACACATATCTTGCATATACTGCATCCCATTCCAGACAAAGCCGTGATCCTTTCGTGATTTCCACCGCAATGCTAGGTGCTCTTGTACTATTATCAGCAACTCCACTATCAACTTCTAATAGGGTAAACATTCCACTCATCATCAACACACAAATATATATCCAAATGAGTAAAGTCAAACTGTTCTTCTTCTTCTCACTCCTTTGAATTCTATTCACAGACTAATAAAACTCTAGCAAAAAACCCTTTCCTTATATTCCCTCCGACGCTAATATGTAACCATCCCTCTGATTGGCTGAGAAGGGGGATGTAACCGACTCGCTGATTGGCTGAGAAGGAAACACGTGATCTAACTGTTTCCTGGAAACTCATAGCATTCGTGTCGAGCATGTCCATTCTCACTGACAATGAACAGACATAAATGTGAGAAAGTTCCTGTTTTTCCATTCTCACTGACAAAAACCATAAAAACATCAAATAAATGTGAGAAAGTTCCTGTTATTCAAATTCTCACTGACAAAAAACCATAAATCATCCATAACCATCCCTGAAAAAAACATCAAATAAATTGACCAACACCCATAACCATCCAAGAAAAACAGACATAAATGTGAGAAAATTCCTGTTTTTCCAAGTGAGAAAATTCCTGTTTTTTCATTCCCAGTGAGAAAACCATAAAAACATGCATAAATTATGTGCTGTTCGGAGTGGACCCCCCTTTCTACTCATAAGTTATAAACCCCCCTTAATAAATTATGCCCCATGGCATAACTTAAAACGCCTACCCCCGGGCCCTGATGGGCTGTGTCGACACCGGAGTTTTTGTTATCAGAACTTTGAACTATTTTAACAAAATGTTTATCTCAAAATTTTTATCTGATGCATATAGGGCTTGGAGGAGGGGGGCTAGTTATCCTCCAATCTCTTTTGACTCTTAAAAAAGTGAACAAGAACTTTCAATTTTCAGTCAAATGAGCCCTCTCTAAAGTTTATACCAGCATCCCTTCCATAAGAAATAATGGGAAGGATTCGGAGAATCCTTAAATTACAACCCTTGCCCTGAGGGCTGTGGGGGAGCTGTCATCCTCAAAGACCTAATTTCCAGAACTTAAAACATCGTTTTATTAAATGGCTGTCTCAAAATTTTGATTGGATGTGTTTGGGGAAAAGGTTGGCGTGAGAGGGGGTCGGTTTCCCGACCCAAAGGTGGCTTCCCGTGTACTTCGAGAGGGGGTTAGTTGCCCTCAAATAACTTTCGACTATTAAAAAGGGCGCTAGCCCTTTGAATTTCCAATTGAATGAGCCTTTTTGAAGTTTCTACGACACTGCCTTCTATATGACCCCAGGGCATATAAGTCTTGCCTTGAGGGTTGTGGGAGAGTGTCCCCTCCCTGGATCCGCCACTGCCTTACACTTCTCTGTTTCTTTCCTTGTTAGGGAGGAGAGCAGATGCCTAATAGGTGTGTGTTAATACCAAAATATTTTAACTCTCATCAGAAAAAGGGCGTGTGGGGGGGGGGGGGTTATTTGCCCTTCAATCAATTTTGACTCTTAAGAGCTGGACTAGAACTTCCAATTTCCAATCAAATGAGCCCTCTCTGAAGTTTATACGAGAATCCCTTCCTGCCCCCGGGCCTTGGGGGGTTTTGTCGGCGCCAGAGTTTTGTTACTTAACCTTTCAATTATTTTTAACAAAATGGTATTTTTAACCCTTGCATATAAAACAGCTCTGGGGGGATAGTAATAAAAAATATTGAAGCTATATAAGATTTATTCATTTATTTATGTTTGCACCAGTTATCTTTACGTTTGTAAGATAGTTAATTTTAATTTCTGTTCGTTTGGGGTTTTGTTTATTCTTTAACAGTAATTTCTGGAGTTTTTGAGTTTGAACTATAATAGGAATTAATTTCTGCTGGTCCTGAGTTCAATATGGCTATTTACTCTTCTTAGAAAACTTATTTTTATGTAAGGTTTTTTTTTAATCAACAATAATAAAACATTGAAGCCTTATGGCCTTTGTTATAGACAGCTTAATTTACATGCCTCTGAAAAATCAAACCTGATTTTTTCACCAACACCCTCTATAAAAACCTTATATTGCCCCTTGCTTTTAACTTAAAACCCTTGCCCTGAGGGTTGTGGGGGATTGTCCTCCTCAAAAATATATTTTCTATCTGGAAATCAACTATGCTGAACGAAATATTGGATGTGTTTGGGGGAATGATTAGCGTGGGGGGGGGAGGGGGGGCTAGTTGCCCTCCAATCACTTTCGACTATTAAAAAGGACAGTATCCCTTTGAATTTCTAATCGAATGAGCCTTTTTGGAAGTTTCTATGACAACGCCTTCTATAAAAACCTTCTAAGACCCCAGGTCACAACTTAAAACCCTTGCCCTGAGGGTTTTGGGGATTATCCTCCTCAAAAACATATTTTCTATCTGGAAATCAACTACGCTGAACAAATGGCTATCTCAAAATTTTGATTTGATGTGTTTGGGGGAATGATGGGCGTGGGGGGGGGGCTAGTTGCCCTCCAATCACTTTCAACTATTAAAAAGGGCACTATTCCTTTGAATTTCCAATCGAATGAGCCTTTTTGAAGTTTCTACGACAACGCCTTCTATAAAAAAACCTTATATGCCCCCAGGGCATATCTTAAAAACCCTTGCCCTGAAAGGTTCTGGGGGACTGTCCTCCTCAAAAAACGTATTTTCTACCTGGAAATCAACTACGCTGAACAAAATGGCAATCTCAAAATTTTGATTGGATGTGTTTGGGGGAATAATGGGCGTGGGGGGGGCTAGTTGCACTCCAATCATTTCGACTATTAAAAAAGGGCACTAGCCCTATAATTTCCTGTTTTGAAGTTTTTTACTGTTTTAAAGTTTAAGCCTGTTTTGCCCCCAGGGCACTTTGCCCTGAGGGTTGTGGGGGAGTGTCCTCCTCAAAAATATATTTTCTATCTGTAAATCAACTACGCTGAACAAGATGGCTATCTCAAATTTTGATCGGATGTGTTTGGGGGAATAATGGGTGTGGGGGGGGCTAGTTGTCCTCCAATTACTTTCGACTATTAAAAAGGGCACTAGCTTTTTGAATTTCCAATCCTTTTTTGAAGTTTCTACGACAACGCCTTCTATAAAAATCTTATATGCCCCCAGGGTATAACTTTAAACCCTTGCCCTGAGGGTTGAGGGGGAGTGTCCTCCTCAAAAATATTTTATATCTGGAAATCAACTACGCTGAAAAAAATTGCTATCTCAAAATTTTGATTGGATGTGTTTGGGGAAATGATGGGCGTGGGGAGGGGGCTAGTTGCACTCTTATCACTTTCGACTATTAAAAAGGGACTAGCCCTTTAATTTCCAATCAAATGAGCCTGTTTTAAAGTTTCTACGACAGCGCCTTCTATAAAAACCTTATATGCCCCCAGGGCATAACTTAGAACCCTTGCCCTGAGGGTTGTGGGGGAGTTTCCTCCTCAAAAATATATTTTCTATCTGGAAATCAACTACGCTGAACAAAATCGCTATCTCAAAATTTTGATTGGATGTGTTTGGGGGAATAATGGGCGTGGGGGGGGGGGGCTAGTTGCCCTCCAATCACTTTCGGCTATTAAAAAGGGCACTAGCTTTTTGAATTTCCAATCGAATGAGCCTTTTTTGAAGTTTCTACGACAACGCCTTCTATAAAAACCTTATATGCCCCCAGGGTATAACTTAAAACCCTTACCCTGAGGGTTGTGGGGGAGTGTCCTCCTCAAAAATATATTTTCTATCTGGAAATCAACTACGCTGAACAAAATGGCTATCTCAAAATTTTGATTGGACGTGTTTGGGGAAATGATGGGCGTGGGGGGGAGGGGGGCTAGTTACACTCCAATCACTTTTATCACTTTTGACTATTAAAAAGGGCACTAGCCCTTTAATTTCCAATCGATTGAGCCTATTTTGAAGTTTCTATGACAACGCCTTCTATAAAAAGTTTATATGCCCCCAGGGCATAACTTAAAACCCTTGCCCTGAGGGTTGTGGGGGAGTGTCCTCCTAAAAAATATATTTTTTGTATGTGGAAATCAACTACGCTGAAAAAAAATAGCTATCTCAAAATTTTGATTGGATGTGTTTTGGGGAATGATGGGTGTGCGGGGGGGCTAGTTGCCCTCCAATCATTTTCTACTATTAAAAAAGGGCACTAGAACTCTCGATTTCCAATCAAATGAGACCCCTTTGAAGTTTCTACGACGAACCCTTCCGTATGAAGTGCCTCTGGGAAAAAAATAAATAATAATAATAAAACATTGGAGCCATATGGCCTTTACTATAGGCAACGCTACAGCGTTGCCTCTGATTCTTCGACAGCACTTCGTATCGAAGGACTTGTCGTAGAAACTTCGGAAAGGGCTCATTCGATTGGAAAATGGGATGGCTAGTACCCTTTTTCATAGTCGAAAGTGATTGGAGGGCAACTAGCACCCCCCACACCCATCATTCCCCCAAATACATCCAATCAAAATTTCGAGATAGCCATTTTGTTCAGCGTAATTGATTTCCAGATAGAAAAATATCTTTTTGAGGAGAACACTCCCCCCACAACCCTCGGGGCGAGGGTTTTAAGTTATGCTCTGAGGGCATATAAGAACAATGTTGGCACAATGTACCATATATTATTTTTTACTTTACAGCAGGGCACTTCATATGGAAGGGGTCATCGTAGAGACTAAAAAGGGGCTCATTCGATTGGAAATTGAGATTTATAGGGCCCTTTTTAATAGTCAAAAGTGATTGGAGGGCAAATAGCCCCCCCCCCCCCACGCCCAAAATTCCCCAAACACATCCAATCAAAATTTTGAATAGCCATTTTGTTCAGCGTAGTTGGTTTCTAGATAGAAAATGTGTTTTTGAGGAGAACACTCCCCCACAACCCTCAGGGCAAGGATTTTAAGTTATGCCCTGGGGCATATAAGGTTTTTTTAAAAAAGTGCTGTCGTAGAAACTTCAAAACAGGCTCATTCAATTGAAAGTTCGAAGAGCTAGTACCCTTTTTAATAGTCAAAACTGATTGGAGGGCAACTAGCCCCTCCCCCGCGCCCATTATTCAACCAAACACATCCAATCAAAATTTTGAGATCGCCATTTTGTTCAGCGTAGTTGAATTCTAAATAGAAAATATGTTTTGAGGAGGACAGTCCCCCACTACCCCTCAGGGCAAGGATCTTAAGTTATGCCCTGAGGGTATATAAGGCTTTTATAGAACGTGTTGTAGTAGAAACTTCAAAAAAGGCTCATTCGATTGGAAATTCAAAGGGCTAGTGCCCTTTTGAATAGTCGAAAGTGTTTGGAGGGCAGCTAGCCCTCCCACGCCCATCATTCCCCCAGACACATCCAATCAAATTTTTGAGATAAGGAATAGTGCCCCCTTTAATAGTCGAAAGTGATTGGAGGGCAACTAACCCCCTCTCACGCCCACCTTTTCCCCAAACACATCCATTCAAAATTTTGAGATAGCCATTTTATTCAACGTAGTTTTAAGTTCTGTAAATTAGGTTTTTGAGGATGACAACGCCCTCACAGCCCTCAGGGCAAGGGTTGTAAGTTATACCCTGGGGGTATATTAGGTTTTTATAGAACGTGTTATCGTAGAAACTTCAAAAAGGGCTCATTCCATTAAAAATTGAAATGGTTAGTACCCTTTTTTATAGTCGAAGGTAATTGGAAGGCAAATAACACCCCTTCCACGCCCAGCATTTCCCCATTTTGTTCCATGCAGTTTAAAGTTAAAAAAATCATACCTTTGAGCAGGACACTCCCCAACAGTCTTCAGGGTAAGGATTATAAATTATGCCCTTGGGGCATATAAGTTTTTATTGAAATCTTTGTCTTAGAAACTTGAAAAAGGGCTCATTTGATTAGAAATTCAAAGGTCTAGTGCTCTTTTTAATATTCGAAAGTGATTTGAGGGTAACTAACCCCCCTCTCTCGCCCACTTTTTCTCCAAACACATCCAATCAACATTTTTAGATAGCCATTTTGTTCAGTGTTGTTGATTTCCAAATAGAAATTGTGTTTTTGAGGAGTACACTCCCTCACTGCCCTCAGGGCAAGGGTTGTGAGTTATGCCCTGGGGGCATATAAGGATTTTATTGAACGCGTTGTCGTAGAAACTTCAAAAAGGGCTTATTCGATTGGAAATTGAAATGGCTAGTGTCCCTTTTTATAGTCGAAAGTGATTGGAAGGCAACAAACACACTTTCCACGCCCACCATTTCCCCAAACACATCCAATCAAAATTTTGAGATAGCCATTTTGTTCCACGCAGTTTGAAGTTCAGGAAATTATACCTTTGAGCAGGACACTCCCCCAAAAGTCTTAAGGGCAACGGTTATAAGTTATGCCCTGGGGGCATATGAGGTTTTTATTGAAATCTTTGTCGTAGAAATTGGAAAAAGGGCTCATTCAATTGGAAATTCAAAGGGCAGGTGCCCTTTTTAATAGTCGAAAGTTTTAGAAATTAGGTCTTTAAGGATGACAACCCATCCCCCCAAAAACCCTCAGGGCAAGGGTTGTAAGTTATGTCCTGGGAGCATGTAAGGTTTTGATAGAAAGCGATGTTTTTAAAAACAACAAAAAGGGCTTATTATACCTTTGAGCAGGACACTCCCCCCACAGTCTTCAGGGCAACGGTTATAAGTTTTGCCCTGGGGGCAAATAAGGTTTTTATTGAAATCTTTGTCGTAGAAACTTAAAAAAAGGGCTCATTGAACTGAAAATGGAAAGGGATAGCGCTCTTTTAATAGTCAACATTGATTGAAGGGCAACTAACCGCCCTCTAACGATCACCATTTCCCCAAACACATTCAATCAAAATTTTGAGATATACATTTTGTTCAACGTAGTTGAAAGTTCTTGAAATTAGGTCTTTTAGGATGATAATCCCCTCAGAGCCCTCAGTTCAAGGGTTGTAAGTTATGGCCTGGGGACATATAAGGTTTATGTAGAAAGATGTTGTATAAATTTCAAAAAGGGCTCATTTGTTTGGAAATTGAAATGGCCCTTTTTAATAGTCGAAAATGAGTGGAGAGTAATTGACCCCCCTCTCACGCCCACTATTTTCCCGAACACTTTCAATCAAAGCTTAGAGATAGCCATTTTGTTCAACGTAGTTGAAAGTTCTTGAAATTATATATTTAAGGATGACAAGCCCCCCAGAGTCCCCAGGGCAAAGGTTGTAAGTTAAGATTAAATCAAAATGCACTGTGTTAATGCTAATTTCCATAAGTTATCTCAGCAGTATCCGAAGAACAGTAGGGAGGCATAATAACTCGTGAAAGGACATAATTTATGCATATTTTTATGGTTTTGTCACTGAGAATAAAAAAAACACGATTTTTCTCACTTTGATGTATTTTCATGGTTTATTGATTCTAATGGGGTCAATGACACCTCTTTCAAGGTCGATTTATTTGTTGTTTGTCTAGGTGTAATGACACTGGGGTGAAGTTTGCACATGCGCATTAACGGGGGAGAGAGATGTATTGATCTAGGACTCGAGGGGAAGTGGATTTCCGAGAAATTGATTTACATAATCGGTGAGTGGATGTATTGATCCGATAACGGGAAACAGGATCACGTGTTCTTCTAAGCCAATCAGGGGGCCGGAAATATTAGCGGGAGAGGATTGCAGAGAATATAAGGAAAGGATTTTTGCTTTAGGTTTTATTAGTGTGACATGACATAATTTATGCATGTTTTTATGGTTTTTGTCACTGAGAATGAAAAAACAGGATTTTTCTCACTTTGATGTATTTTCATGGTTTATTGATTCTAACGGGTCAATGACACCTCTTTCAAGGTCAATTGATTTGTTGTTTGTCTAGGTGTAATGACCCCAGGGGGAAGATGCGCATGCGCATTAACGGGGGAGAAATGTATTGATCTAGGACAAGAGGGGGAAGTGGATTTCCGAGAACTTGATTTACATAAATGAAGGGGAGAGAATTGATTTTTCTGAGAAATTGATTTGCATAATCGAAGGGAATTACTGATCTACGAAAGGGGAATTAGAAATGACATCACTTGTTTCCTAGGAATAATACGAGACTCTAAAGAGATAGAAATTCTATTTTTAAATATGGCTTCTCTGATCTTACTTGACAGAGATAAATGATATTCTATTTTTAAATATGGCATCTCCGATCTTTAGGTCAGAGTGATAAATTGATATTATATCGAAACCATAATAGTGTAGCTAGAACATCTTAGAGATGAAGAGATTAACGCGGCAAAGGGTTTCCTAGGAATTTCAAATGTGACAGCGCAGGGATGCCAAAACAAAAGGAACACGCAGAAATTACTTTTAGGGGATTATTTGGGCGAAACAGTTTGAGACATTTTAGAAGATGATTTAGGCGAAACAGTTTGAGACTTTTTAGAAGATGATTTTAGAAGATAATTTAGAAGATGATTTGGGGTGAAACTCCGTGGTCGTTATAATACGCAAGTTCCATTTGAACAGTGTTGTGAGGTCCCCTACCCCAGCCCCAAAGAGCCCCCTACCCTAGACCCATAGGGCCCTATCCCCCCGGGCCCACAAAGGGCCCCCTCCCCCCGTGGCCCCTCGAGCCCCAAAGGGGCCCCTGGCCCCCAAAGGCCCCTCGAGCCCCCGAAAGGCCCCCGGGTCCCCAAATGCCCCCCCCAAAGTGCCCCCGGGGCCCCACATTTTTTTAAATACTTTTTTGAATCAATTTGTTTGCATGTCTGGGTTGATGTTTCCAAGTTCAAGAATTTGTCTTTGTTGGTTTGTATATCTAAACTGCCTGTCTTTCTCTGTTTGCACATCTGATTCTATTTGTTTGCATGTCTGGATTGGTGTTTAAAAGTCCAAGAATTTGTCTTTGTTGGTTTGAATGTCTAAAGTGCCTGTCTTTCTCTGTTTGTGTGTCTGATTCTATTTGTTTGCACGTCTGGGTTGGTGTTTGCAAGTCCAAGAATTTGTCTTTGTTGGTTTGAATGTCTAAAGTAACTGTCTGTCTCGGTTTGTGTGTCTGATTCTATTTGTTTGCATGTCTGGATTGGTGTTTGCAAGTCCAAGAATTTGTCTTTGTTGGTTTGAATGTCTAAAGTGCCTGTCTTTCTCTATTTGTGTGTCTGATTCTATTTGTTTGCATATCAGGGTTGGTGTTTGCAAGTCCAAGAATTTTTCTTTATTGGTTTGAATGTCTAAAGTGTCTGTCTTTCCCTGTTTGTGTGTCTGATTATATTTGTTTGCATGTCTAGGTTGGTGTTTGCAAGTCCAAGAATTTGTCTTTGTTGGTTTGAATGTGTAAAGTGTCTGTCTTTCTCTGTTTGTGTGTCTGATTCTATTTGTTTACATGTCTGGGTTGGTGTTTACAAGTCCATGTATTTGTCTTTGTTGGTTTGAATGTCTAAAATGTCTATCTTTCTCTGTTTGTGTGTCTGATTCTATTTGTTTACATGTCTGGGTTGGTGTTTGCAAGTCCCAGAATTTGTCTTTGTTGGTTTGAATGTCTAAAGTGTCTGTCTTTCTCTGTTTGTGTGTCTCATTCTATTTGCTTGCTTGTCTTGGTTGGTGTGTTTGCAAGTCCAACTATTTATATTTGTTGGTTTGAATACCTAAAGTGTCTGTCTTTCTCTGTTTGTGTGTCTGATTCTATTTGTTTGTATGTCTGGGTTGATGCTTGCAAGTCCAAGAATTTGTCTTTGTTGGTTTGAATGTCTAAAGTGTCTGTCTTTCTCTGTTTGTGTGTTTGATTCTATTTGTTTGCATGTCTGGGTTGGTGTTTGCATGTCCAAGTATTTTTCTTTGTTGGTTTGAATGTCTAAGTGTCTGTCTTTCTCTGTTTGTGTGTCTGATTCTTTTTGTTTGCATGTGTGGGTTGGTGTTTGCAAGTCCAAGAATTTGTCTTTGTTGGTTTGAATGTCTAAAGTGTCTGTCTTTCTCTGTTTGTGTGTCTGATTCTATTTGTTTGCATGTCTGGGTTGGTGTTTGCAAGTCCAAGAATTTGTCATTGTTGGTTTGAATGTCTAAAGTGTCTGTCTTTCTCTGTTTGTGTGTCTGATTCTATTTGTTTGCATGTCTGGGTTGGTGTTTGCAAGTCAAAGAATTTGTCATTGTTGGTTTGAATGTCTAAAGTGTCTGTCTTTCTCTGTTTGTGTGTCTGATTCTATTTGCTTACATGTCTGGGTTAGTGTTTGCAAGTCCAAGTATTTGTCTTTGTTGGTTTGTATGTCTAAAGTGTCTGTCTTTCTCTGTTTGTGTGTCTGATTCTATTTGTTCGTTTGTCTGGGTTGGTGTCTACAAGTCCAAGATTTGTCTTTGTTGGTTTGAATGTCTAAAGTGTCTGTCTTTCTCTGTTTGTGTGTCTGATTCTATTTGTATGCATGTCTGGGTTGGTGTTTCCATGTCTAAGTATTTGTCTTTGTTTGTTTGAATGTCTAAAGTGTCTGTCTTTCTCTGTTTGTGTGTCTGATTCTATTTGTTTGCATGTCTAGTTGGTGTTTGCAAGTCCAAGAATTTGTCTTTGTTGGTTTGAATGTCTAAAGTGTCTATCTTTCTCTATTTGTGTGTCTGATTCTATTTGTTTGCATGTCTGGGTTGGTGTTTGCAAGTCCAAGAATTTGTCTTTGTTGGTTTGA
The DNA here is from genome assembly GCA_027921565.1 of Artemia sinica. NCBI lineage: Eukaryota > Metazoa > Arthropoda > Branchiopoda > Anostraca > Artemiidae > Artemia > Artemia sinica. Next base: position 42,510,944 of record CM051260.1, on the reverse strand, counting down.
ATGTCTAAAGTGTCTGTCTTTCTCTGTTTGTTTGTCTGTTTCTATTGTTTGCATGTCTGGGTTGATGTTTGGAAGTCCAAGAATTTGTCTTTGTTGGTTTGAATGTCTAAAGTGTCTGTCTTTTCTCTGTTTAGATGTCTGATTCTATTTGTTTGCATGTCTGGGTTTGTGTTTACAAGTCCAAGTATTTGTCTTTGTTGGTTTGAATGTCTAAAGTGTCTATCTTTCTCTGTTTGTGTGTCTGATTCAATTTGTTTGCATGTCTGGGTTGGTGTTTGCAAGTCCAAGAATTTGTCTTTGTTGGTTGGAATGTCTAAAGTGTCTGTCTTTCTCTGTTTGTTTGTCTGATTCTATTGTTTGCATGTCTGGGTTGATGTTTGCAAGTCCAAGAATTTGTCTTTGTTGGTGTGAATGTCTAAAGTGTCTGTCTTTTCTCTGTTTGTGTGTCTGATTCTATTTGTTTGCATGTCTGGGTTGGTGTTTGCAAGTCCAAGAATTTGTGTTTGTTGGTTTGAATGTCTAAAGTGTCTGTCTTTCTCTGTTTGTGTGTCTGATTCTATTTGTATGCATGTCTGGGTTGGTGTTTGCATGTCCAAGTATTTGTCTTTGTTGGTTTGAATGTCTAAAGTGTCTGTCTTTCTCTGTTTGTGTGTCTGATTCTATTTGTTTGCATGTCTGGGTTGGTGTTTGCAAGTCCAAGAATTTTTCTTTGTTGGTTTGAATGTCTAAAGTTTCTGTCTTTCTATGTTTATGTGGCTGATTCTATTTGTTTACGTGTCTGGATTGGTGTTTGCAAGTCCAAGTAATTGTCATTGTTGGTTTGAATGTTTAAAGTGTCTGTCTTTCTCTGTTTGTGTTTCTGGTTTTATTTGTTTGCATGTCTGGGTTGATGTTTGCAAGTCCAAGAATTTGTCTTTGTTTGTTTGAATGTCTAAAGTGTCAGTCTTTCTCTGTTTGTGTGTCTGATTCTATTTGTTTGCATGCCTGGGTTGGTGTTTGCAAGTCCAAGAATTTTTCTTTGTTGGTTTGAATGTCTAAAGTGTCTGTCTTTCTATGTTTATGTGGCTGATTCTATTTGTTTACGTGTCTGGATTGGTGTCTACAAGTCCAAGAATTTGTCTTTGTTGGTTTGAATGTCTAAAGTGTCTGTCTTTCTCTGTTTACATGTCTGATTCTATTTGTTTGCAAGTCTGGGTTGGTGTTTGCAAGTCCAAAAATTTGTCTTTGTTTGTTTGAATGTCTAAAGTGTCAGTCTTTCTCTGTTTTTGTGTGTCTGATTCTATTTGTTTGCATGCCTGGGTTGGTGTTTGCAAGTCCAAGAATTTATCATTGTTGGTTTGAATGTCTAAAGTGTCTGTCTTTCTCTGTTTGTTTGTCTGATTCTATTTGTTTGCATTTCTGGCTTGGTGTTTGCAAGTCCAAGTATTTGTCTTTATTGATTTGAATGACTAAAGTGTTTGTCTTTCTCTGTTTATGTGTCTGATTCTATTTGTTTGCATGTCTGGGTTGGTGTTTGCAAGTCCAAGAATTTATCTTTGGTGGTTTGAATGTCTAAAGTCTCTGTCTTTTTCTGTTTGTGTGTTTGATTCTATTTGTTTGCATGTCTGGGTTGGTGTTTGCAAGTCCAAGTATTTGTCTTTGTTGGTTTGAATGTCTAAAGTGTCTGTCTTTCTCTGTTTGTGTGTCTGATTCTATTTGTTTGCATGTCTGGGTTGGTGTTTGCAAGCCCAAGAATTTGTCTTTGTTGGTTTGAATGTCTTAAGTGTCTGTCTTTCTCTGTGTTGTGTGTCTGATTCTATTTGTTTGCATTTCTGGCTTGGTGTTTGCAAGTCCAAGCATTTGTCTTTGTTGGTTTGAATGTCTTAAGTGTCTGTCTTTCTCTTTTTGTGTGGCTGATTCTATTTGTTTGCTTGTCTGAGTTGGTGTTTGCAAGTCCAAGTATTTGTCTTTGTTGGTTTGAATGTCTAAAATGTCTATCTTTCTCTGTTTGTGTGTCTGATTCTATTTGTTTGCATGTCTGGGTTGGTGTTTGCAAGTCCAAGAATTTGTCTTTGTTGGTTTGAATGTCTAAAGAGTCTGTCTTTCTCTGTTTGTTTGTCTGATTCTATTTGTTTGCATGTCTGGTTGGTGTTTGCAAGTCCAAGTATTTGTCTTTGTTGGTTCGAATGTCTAAAGTAACTGTCTTTCTCAGTTTGGGTGTCTGATTCTATTTGTTTGCATGTTTGGGTTGGTGTTTGCAAGTCCAAGAATTTGTCTTTGTTGGTTTGAATGTCTAAAGTGTCTGCCTTTCTCTATTGGTGTGTCTGATTCTATTTGTTTGCATGTCTGGGTTGGTGTTTGCAAGTACAAGTATTTGTCTTTGTTGGTTTGAATGTCTAAAGTGTCTGTCTTTTTCTTTTTGTATGTCTGAATCTATTTGTTTGCATGTCGGGGTTGGTGTTTGCAAGTCCAAGAATTTTTCTTTGTTGGTTTGAATGTCTAAAGTGTCTGTCTTTCTCTGCCTGTGTGTCTGATTCTATTTGTTTGCATGTCTGGGTTGGTGTTTGCAAGTCCAAGTATTTGTCTTTGTCGGTTTGGATGTCTAAAGTGTCTTACGTGTGCGCACACACGGAAACATCAAAACAATGGGATTCTCGGACATGCTGAATCTATAACGACTCTGATACTTAGATTTTGTGAATGTTATCTGATGTATCAGACAAAGGATGTTGATAAAGAATTTATTCAATCTGATACTTAGATTTAGTCAATTTTATCCGATGTATCTGATAAAGATGTTGATAGAAAAAATTTATTCACTCTGATACTTAGATTTTGTCAATGTTATCCCATGTGTCTCACAATAGACGTATGCAAAATCCTTTTCTTACATCTCCGATGTTTAAATAGACATTCTAAACGTTTAATATGCTAGCATACTCTAAAAATAGTGAACACATAACAATGTAATTCATAGTATATTTTTAATGAAACAATGGCATGTAGAATATTAATACAAAAAATATATTATGATACATTATTAATATCAATGAGCAACTTTGGACATTTTGAATCTGTTCCATAAAATGATTCACCATGTTCTCTTTCGATATTGTAGCTATTGTCTTCTCTTAGCTCTTAATCTGTAGAATAATCATATTCCATTTTGTGTCATACACAATATTTACTGGTTTGTCAACGATAGGTTCAATATGCGTTTCGTCTTTGGTATTATTTGATTCATTGACTGATTGATCAATGCTAGTAACGTTTGTTGACACTTTGTTTTTCATCGATTCATCCTTATATTCCTAGTCATATTTTCTACCAATGTCCTTTTTATTTTTCTGGCAATTTCACTGTCTATTACAACATTATTTTTACAAAGGTAACAGTTCCGGTACGTAGACGAGATATGGTTTATGACATTAGTAGAAGAGTAGGCCTTTCTTTTCCCCTTTGCTTTCGTTTGAATACTAATACCTAAAAGATGACGATAGTTTCTATTAATAGGTAGCATGTTGTAAGAAGCACTAGCAAGAAGATACCCCTCTTCATCATCTAATATTTTTATGTTGGCTTTCTCTTTGAGTACTAACTTCTCTGGAAATGATACTTTCGCATATCCACCATTTTTATAATTGAATTGTATTGGTACTCCAAAGAATTTTAATTCCTTAGTGTCATGACAACGCACGCATACGTTTCCGATAGTGCTACCATTTGTACTTGTTTCATAGTTCATATACTTCTCCTTGTCAGCATTCAATGCTATAATAACACTAACATGTGAACACATTTCTACTGAGGGGTCATCCACATGTTCAATATGCATTTCATCTTTGCTATTATTTGGTTCACTAATTGTTTGATCAACTTACAAAACCATATGGCTCATTGATGTTTTTTTTGTTTTTCATCACATAGCCCGTTGTTTCTGAAGAAGGAGGCTGCTTCTGAATTGTCTTCAAAAGAAGAAAAAGAAGAAGAAGTGTTTTGAGTAATATGGACAAGAGCCCTATCTAATATTTCTGTGACAATGAGCGTGCCTTTAACAACTCTTTCAACTGGTTTGTTTTGCTATCTATGAGATTTCACGATTTTACTGAATTTGAAGCTTTATTATCGATCTACATAATGATTTGTCTATGCTTCTAACAAAAACTATGCCTAAAATAATGTATGACAGAAATAACATAAATTTATAGCATCTGCACTTATTACATAAAGGGTTTTATTTGAAACAATAGGATCTATATTATCTACATCGCTGACACTTCAAAGAGTTCATGAAATTTAGGATAAGTAATAGTACACCGATAATAAGTATACTTAATGCTAACACAGCCGTTCCATATCCAACATACATCATTTTATTGTCTTTAAAATCAAACTGATCGCCCGGGGTATCCACACCCAAAGTCTGACCCGTAGGGTGAGAAGCCACCAACTGATCTTGCGTTTCTGATCGGCCTTGTGGGGGGATATACATTCGCGCTGTACGTTGGGGTAAGAATTGGGTCATACGCCCCAGCTGACTTTGCCCTGTATGGCCTTGAGGCATATACGTTTGGATGGGCATATGCGGAAGAAAGCCCAACTGAGGGTTATATTAGTTTGCATTGAGGTAGAAATACATAAGCACGTTATAATGAATCGTAAGATGAATGTTCAGTTCGATGTAAGTTCTATTAAATCCATATATTGTAAAATAAATTATCATGAGAGAGATTCAGCTAAATCATCACTAATCAATCACAAGTTTTGGCGCAATACTAGTAAACGCGTCAATTCCTTGTATAAATTTTATGCTTGGATCAGTCTTCTTTATTTTCTTGCAAGACTCATGGTAATCGTTATAGCAGTAAATGATATTTTTCAGTTTCTCTGAAACATTTTATCATGGTTTTGAATTATTTTCATTAATAGCATGGTTTTGTCATGCGCTGATAGTCCGCAGTGAAAGGATCTAGATGTGGTTTTGAATTGCTAGGTCATGCTAATCTAAGCCTAGCTTTGGATAAAAAAACAAACCAATTCCTTAGAAAACCGAACTAAAAGAGCTTTTTCGACCGTAAACTCTAGTTTTTTGTAAGAAAATTAAAGAAAATACATTTCTCTGGCTCAAATGTGAATCTTTGGTTAGAAAAAAGCCTAACTTTAAAACGAAAATATGCCATTTCCCTAAAAATGCTTTTTGGACCGTAAACTCTAGTTTTTGTAAGAAAATTATAGAAAATACATATCTCCGGGTCAAATGTGAATCTTTGGTTAGAAAAAGGCCCAGCTTTGGATCTAAAAATAAGCCATTTCCGTAAAAAATGAACTATAAATCTTTTTTGACCGTAAACTCTAGTTTTTGTAAGAAAATTATAGAAATTAAATTCCTCCGGTTCAGATGTGAATCTTTGGTTACAAAAAGCCCAGCTTTTGATCGAAAAAAGCCATTTCTGTACAAAATGAACTATGAAGCTTTTTTTTTTACCGTAAACTCTAGTTTTTGTAAGAAAATTATAGAAAATACATTTCTCTGGGTCAAATGTGAATCTTGGTTAGAAAACAGCCTAGCTTTGGAACTAAAATATGCCATTTCCGTATAATCTGAACTAATAAAGCTGTTTTGACTGTAAACTGTAGTTTTTGTAAAAAATTATTGAAAATACAGTTCTCTGGGTCAAATGTGAATCTTTGGTTAGAAAAAGCCCAGCTTTTGATCGAAAAACAAGCCATTTCCGTAAAAAAATTGAATTATAAAGCTTTTTTGACCATAAACTCTAGTTTTTGTTAGAAAATTATAGAAAATACATTTCTCTGGGTCAAATGTGAATCTTTGGTTAGAAAAAATCCTTGCTTTGGGACTAAAATAAGCCATTTCCGTAAAATCTGAACTAATAAAGCTTTTTTGACCGTTAACTCTAGGTTCTTACCACATGGTCAGAGCTATGTTATATTAAATGAACCTAAGGTGAGCGTGAGAGGTGGTTAGTTGCACTTCAATTAGTGGCGAGTATTTAAACAAAAGGGTCTCTGATGTAACACTGACATGGGGGAGGGGAGGTGTTAGGGAGTTACATCCAGAACTGTCTTATGTCTAGACCTTTTGCAGATTTTTTTTTTAATTGTATAGAAAACATTGATAGAGTAATTGGAAATCATGGTTTAATCTATATTTCAGGAAGAAAACAGTCCAGCATTTTGGCTAGAATTTGTGAACCTTCTTACACCGAGAGGAATTTGTCTTTCCCTCTTCACTTCATTGAATTTTATGCGTATATAAGGGATAATCTTGAGCATGTATATAGTGCGAGTACAGATATTGGTACACTACAAGAACTTTTAAAGGAAACTGTGAAATATATAAACGATAATGGTTTGAATTGTTATGTAAAAATAGTGAGAAAACCATGTTATTAATATTATTGTACTTCTTACAATAAAAAACGTTTTGAAATAATTTTTAAAATTTTTTATAGAAAATGTTAATAGAGAGTCAATGCAAATTATGAAGTTAATAGCTAAAGTTATTATCAGAAGGCTCCTGCAGCGTGGCGTTCGTATATTCAGTAAGCCTTGGGGAGTTATGTTTTTGCATAGAAAAACATCGCGGGGTGGGGGGGGAAGGGTTCAGTCACCTGGGAGTTCTGTCTGGAAAGCATCGTAGGGGTTTTCAGACACCTTGGGGGTGTGTCTAAAAACAACGCAGGGGAGTTCAGGCAGATGGGAAACATGTTTTTGTCTAGAATATATCCTGCAAACATAAAAAACATCAACAAAACAAAGAAAGATCATACAACTTAACCAACAAACATAACATAACCATCAACAGAACATAAGATCTGACAGCATAGCCATCAGCATAAAATAGCCAGGAAACAACATAACATAACATAGCCAACAAACAACATAACCCAGAAACAACATAACCATCAAAACAACATAACATCAACATAACATGACATAACATCAACATAACTATCAAACAACATCGACATATCATAACCATCAAACAACATCAACATAACATAACAACATCAACGTGACATAACATAACACACCAACATAACATAACATCAACATAAAATAACCATGAAACATAACATAAAAACAAGGGTTTCACCTAGGAATTTTGTCTAGTGACAGCGTGGGAGAGTTTTGCTAGCTGGGGTATGTCTGGAAAAGCATCGCAGGGGTTTCAAGCACCCGGGGTACGTGTCTAGACATGTTTCGTCTAGAAAGAATGCAGGGAATTTCAGCTACCTGGGGGTGTTTCTAGACATGATTTTGCCTAGAAACAAGGAAAAGGGTGTGTCGCCAAACCTTGCCAAGGACGGGAATTTTGACAGGTGTGATGTAAGAGGGCTGTGGTAGAAATCCCATGTTAATTTTCCTGTGGCTGCCGTGACGTCAGAGGGCATGTCACAGGAATTCTATGGGAAAAGGGAGGGTATGTCTTAGAAAAACCAAGGGGGTGTGTCACCTAACCGTGCCAAGGACGGGAATGACGCCTAGAAACAGGGATGCCGTGACGTCATAGGGCAAGTCACAGAAACTTAATGGAAAAGGGACAGTGCTGTCTCAGAAAGCTGGGGTGGGCTGCGCTCGGAGTAATTATGACCCCACTACTAATACTCCTTAAAAAAAAAACAAATAATTACGTTTTTTTTATTTTTGTATTTGATAGGTCCCGTTGTGCTTTTGTATTCTTGTATAATTGGTGATTTAAATTCTCAGGGTTTCAAGCCATGGTATATTTTTAATTTAAAATTTTTATAATCTTGAAGTTTTCAGATATTCAATTCAAACGTTTAAATCTTCATATCGTCAATCGGGTATCAAAAGGACGCATCTTCATAACTTTTAATTTTCAGAAGAGCAAAGAAAAAACCTCATAACTTTTTTTTATTTTTCCTCCGATAACTGTGAAACAAACACAGTTTGATATGTAAATCAATACTTATTAATTCGTTTTTGTTTTACGGTTATTGATGGGGAATAAAAAAATTTGGGAGGTTTTTTCTTTGCTCATCTGAAAATATACACTTATTCAGATATGTCCTTCTGATATCTGACTGACGATATGTCTGCTGAACTAAAAAATAACAATTTTATGTTCGTCCCCGATATAGCATTAAATAAGAGAATTGTCTTGAAAAAAAATTTTATTTAAAGACATGTAATCGTGGAAATATGATAGGATGGCATGTACCAAAATAAGGTACTTTCCCATTATAAGGGCACCGACAAGGTGCCCATACGCGTGATGAAAGACAGACCGAGACGCGTGATAAAAAACAGGTTTATACTCTATAAACAAAGGGTTTCTTACTCCAGGAACTATATTTAAACTTTTGTTTTTTTGGGGTTTAGGGGGAGAAAAAGGTACCTAGGTTAGGTTAGGGTATTAAATATATGCAATGCTTTACCCCCCCCCCCCCCCCCCCCTAATGTGCAAATATATATAGCCCAAATTTATTTATAAACCGTTATATATTCATCCTATTTTGTTTTATTTCATTAGCATTAACCAAACTTGACTTTTTAGAGGTGGCCACATAATGGGAAAGTACCCAAAATAAGTATAAAAATTTTCAGCAGTAGGCTATATATAGCAGTATATACAATTTTATGAACAAATGTATGCAGCCCCCATACTTAAACATATTTTGTGGCTGGTTGGTATTGAGAACTAGGTGAAAAATTATAAAGTAATATTGTAGTTGCATTCCGTTTCCGTGGTTAACTCAAGTAGCGTGAATTTCCACTTTTTTTAACATTTCATTAGTAAATGTTCGAAAAAAAAATCGATGCTATTTTGCCGATTTAAAATGAGAATTCGGAGATCCATCTATACAGGCTAGATAAAAAAAAAACGCATAATTATTTGTCAAGGAGTTTTTTTTTGTAAACAATTTTTTGAAAATCTATTTTTCTTAAATGATTACTCTGACCTTTGAAGGAATATTTTGCCTCATATACTTAGTTTTAAAAGCATACTTACACAAACCTGTATTAAAGTTCAGACACTTCTAAATAGTTTGACCCTTATTTTAATGTTTTGGAACGAACAGAGGCGGTGATATGTCATATAACGCAGAACTTTAATTAGATAAAAATAGGCAGCAAAGTGACCACCATTTGCTAACCAAAATACAAGACATAAATTAATAATATCTTTTGCACTTCTTGTGCATTTACTTTCTATTATACAAATCTCCCAAAAAACAACAATATTGTAGAAACCAATTCGCCTCGCAAAAAAGCAAACCAAAATTTTATTTCAGCCAAAAAAAGTAATGATGTCAATTTCTTCACCTCTGTGCCATAGAAAGCCTTGAAAAAAAAAAATCTTTGACAGTAAAAAGAAGTCTAAATATTAAGTTTTTCAGCCCTGTTGTGACAGCAGGATCCTGAAATATGATTTCGACAACCTAGAGAAGTTATGATTTTAAGTTTCACCTCCTTTTTTTTAATAAGCCTCCCAGTTGGCTTTTGCAATAACACGGACATATATCCCTGATAAATCTAATTTAATAATTACTTTTAGGTAGTATGCGTTATCAGTAAAATATGAAACTTTGTTTCAAACTTTTGGAAAAGAAACAGTCTTAACAATTAAAAACTTGTTTATAACTTAATTATTAAAAACCAATTGAAAAAATACCTTTAAAGTGTAACATCGTCCAACCCCAACCAGAGAACGTGGTCCCAACCCCAACTCTAAATCAACCACTATGCTAGGGGGGTACCTCCCACGCCCCCTGGATTCGCCACTGAGCCAACTAAACATATTACTACAAAAATTACCAACTTAGGATTTGAAAAATTATTTAGATCTTGTTGCTGTGATTTTGAATGAAATTGAATAAAAATAAAACTGTGACATACAAAGCCCCTTTTGAAGTGGCAAAAGTAAAAAATTGCCTTCTTAAATTGCTTTTTGTAAACTTGATCGTTTTCTTTTTGCTATTTAATTAGAAAAAAAAATCGAAGGAAAGTAAAGATCAACCATGAATTCTAAGACCAGTAAAAGATACTATGAAAGAACAAAAAGAAGAATCGAACGAAAACAAATTAAAATGAACAATCAAGGGAAGCATAAAGCAAATAGGAATAACAACAGGTAAGAGTATGGGTACTGCCCTCTCAAACTATTTAAAGACAGACTGTCAGTTGCGCTTTGCTGAACGACATAAATATCTTTAATTTTTTTCAAGAGGACTGAAAAATGAAATGCTGCTCAAAATTCCAGGAACTCCTTTTTCTTACATTTAATGCAACTAGTTTGTTTTAATTGTTCTATTCCGCAGTAATTTCTCATCAGTTTTTCCTTCTTTTCCGGTTTAACAGAATAAGTTACAACAAATAAAAATCGATCTCCGTATAATGGTAACAAAGCAAAAATAAACATTACTGCTTACTTGCATGGTAAGTCCCAATTCATATATACGTGCTTGGGACGATAAAAAAAAAGGACCCATTTAAACCAATTTATAACCCAATATCAGAGGCAATGCTGTAGCGTTGCCTATAGTAAAGGCCATACGGCTCCAATGTTTTATTATTTATTATTTATTATTTTTTTTTCCTAGAGGCACTTCATACGGAAGGGTCGTCGTAGAAACTTCAAAGGGGGCTCATTCGATTGGAAGTCGAAAGTTCTAGTGCCCTTAAATAGTCGAAAATGATTGGAGGGCAACTAGCCCCTCCCACACCCATCATTCCCCCAAACACATCCAATCAAAATTTTGAGATAGCCATTTTGTTCAGCGTTGTTGGTGTCTAGATAGAAAATACATTTTTGAGGAGGGAAATCTCCCACAACCCTCAGGGCAAGAGTTTTAAGTTACGCCCTGGGGGCATATAGGGTTTTTATAGAAGGCGTTTTCGTAGAAACTTCAAAACAGGCTCATTCGATTGGAAATTCATAGGGCCAGTGCCTTATTTAATAGTTGAAAGTGATTGGAGGGCAACTACCCCCCCCCCCCCCCCACGCCCATCATTTAGCCAAACACATTTCCAATCAAAATTTTGAGACAGCCATTTTGTTCAGCGTAGATGATTTCCAGAGAGAAAATATGTTTTTGAGGAGGACACTCCCCCACAACCCTCAGGGCAAGGGTTTTAAGTTATGCCCTGGAGGCATATAAGGTTTTTATAGAAGGTGTTGTCGTAGAAACTTGAAAAAAAGGCTCATTCGATTGTAAATTCAAAGGGATAGTGCTCTTTTTAATAGTCAGAAGTGATTGGAGGGCAACTAGCCCCCCCAACGCCCATTATTCCCCCAAAAATGTCCAATTAAAATTTTGAGATAGCCATTTTGTTCAGCGGAGTTGATTTTCAGATAGAAAATATTTTTTGAGGAGGGCACTCCCCCACAACCCTCAAGGCAAGGGTTTCAAGTTTTACCCTAGGGGCATAATATGGCCCCAGGGTATAACTTGAAACCCTTGCCTTGAGGGTTATTATAAAGCTTTTATAGAAGGCGGTGTCATAGAAACTTCAAAAAAGTCTCATTCGATTGGAAATTCAAAGGGCTAGTGCCCTTTTTAATAGTCGAAAGTGACTTGAGGGCAACTAACCCCCCTCTCACGCCCTCCTTTCCCCAAAACACATCCAATCAAATTTTGAGACATCCATTTTATTAAAAGTAGTTTTAAGTTCTGGAAATTAGATCTTTGAGGACGACAACTCCCCCACAGCCCTCAGGGCAAGGGTTGTAATTTAAGGGTTCTCTGAATCCTTCATATTATTTCTTATGAAAGGGATGCTCGTAGAAACTTTAGAGAGGGCTCATTTGATTGGAAATTGAAAGTTCTTGTTCACTTTTTAGGAGTCAAAAGAGATTGGAGGGCAACTAGCCCACCCCTTGTCCACGCCCTAAATACATCAGATAAAAATTTTGAGATAGACATTTTGTTAAAATAGTTCAAAGTTCTGATAACAAAAAAATCTCCGGTGTCAACGCAACCCACCAGGGCCCGGGGATAGGCGTTGTAAGTTATGCCCTGGGGGCATATAAACTATCAAATAATCATTAAATAAACAATCAATGCAAACAAACATACAATAGATATTAACGTAAATTAATAAATAAATTTAGTTTTTTAAATTAATTTTCTTATGTTGTTAAGTTTTAGACAATAGAAAACTAAAGGTCATAAAGGCAATAAGGTTTCGATGTTTTATTGTTTTTTAGTTGTGCACTAAGATTAGTGAAAACAGGGCCAACAACGGAAAGCTGTGCACAACCCGCCCACCTTTAGGATTAAATCCGACCCCCTAATATCCTCCAATTTGTAGCACAAATGTGAGGATAGCCTTATATAGCACTTGTTAATTGTTATCTCTTTTGTAAAGTTATTTAGTTTTTTTAATTAATTTTTTTCTGTTATTAAGTTTTAGACAATAGAAAACAAAAGGTAAAAAAACCATAAGGCTTTAATGATTTATTGGGTCTTTTTCTGAAAAGTCCATATTTTGTTGTGTACAGCCGGCCCTGCCAGCCCACCTCTTAGCATTAAACCCAGACGCCCTGATATCCTCCCATTTGCAGTGCAAATGGGAGGATAGGTCTGTCCAACCCCGTAGTATCCTCTCATTTGCAGCGCAAATGGGAGGATAGCTGTATATACTGCTTGTGAATGGTTATCTCTTGTGTAAAGTTATTTTAGTTTTTTAGATTAATTTTCTCATGTTACTAAGTTTTAGACAATAGAAAACTAAATAAGGGCAATAAGGTTTTGAAGTTTTTATTTTTTTAGTTGTGCACTAAGATTAGTGAAAACAGGGCCACCAACGAGAAGGTTGTGCACAGCCAGCCCCGTCTGCCCACCCCTTAGCATTAAATCCGACCCCCTCCTCCCATTTGTAGCGCACGGCAAATGGGAGGATAACGCTATATACTGCAACGATTATATAATTCTCTTTAGATACTAAAAGATTTTTTTCTGTTTGTAGATTTTGCTTCCATATAAAAGGATTTCCTCATTGCCATAAAGGCAACAAGGTTTCGATGTTTTACTGTTTTTTTTTTAGTTGTGCAATAAGATCAGTGAAAACAGGATCACCAACTAGAAGGTTTTGCACAGCCAGTCCCGTCCGCCCACCCATTTGCACTAAACCCAACCCCTTCCTCCCATTTGTTGCGCAAATGGGAGGATAGCTCTATATACTGCTTGTTAATGGTTATCACTTTTTGTAAAGTTATTTTAGTTTATTTTAATTAATTTTTTTCTGTTACTAAGTTTTAGACAATAGAAAACAAAGGTCATTAAGACCATAAGACTTTAATATTTTATTGTGTCTTTTTCTAAAAACTCCTCATTTTGTTGTGCACAGCCAGCCCCGCTCGCCCACCCTTAGCATTAAACCTGACCCCCTAATATCCTCCCATTTGCAGCTGGAATTGGAGGATAGGTTTATATACTGTAACGATTATATCATTATTTCTAGATACTAAAAGAATTTTTCTGTTTGTAGATTTTGCCTCCATATAAAAGGATTTCCAAATTGCCATAAAGGCAATAAGGTTTCGATGTTGTATTGTTTTTAGTTTTGCAATAAGATCAGTAAAAACAGGGCCACAAACTGGAAGGTTTTGCACAGACAACCCCGTCCGCCCACACCCTAACATTAAACCCGACCCCCTAATATCCTCCCATTTGTAGCGCAAATGAGTGGATAGCTCTATATACTGTTTGTTAATGGTTATCTCTTATGTAAAGTTACTTTAGTTTTTTTAATTAATTTTTTCTGTTAGTAAGTTTTAGAGCATAAAAAACCAAAGGTCATAAAGACCATTAGGCTTTAATGTTTTATTTGGCCTTCTTCTAAGAACTACTCATTTTCTAAAAACAGCTCGTTTGACTAGTTATCACGTACCCTTTTGAGAGTCAAAAGTTTTGAGAAGGCACCCCCTCCCTTACACCCTTTTTTCCTCAAATGAACCAGATCAAATTTGGGATAGCTATTTTAGTTCAAAATATTCCTAAATCAAAAAAATTACAGTTACATATAAGGTTTTCTTATGAAGAAAATAGGGCATGTTTGATCCTGGATCTTCTGGATGCGCTGCTAGTTGTGTATAAATGCACTGAGATTCGTGAAAACAGTGCTCCCATGTAATGGTTTTACACAGCCAACCCTGTCCACCCCCTAGCATCAACCCGACCCCTTAATACCCTCCCACTAACAGCGCAGATAAATTTGTGTCTGTGAGTCCCATAGCTCTATAAACTTCTTGTCCGTGGTTATCACCTAAATGAATTATCAAATTAATTATGATATCCTCCCATGGTTATGGGAGGAATGGCTATCTCTTGTGTAAAGTTATTTAAGTTTATTTTAGCAGAAAATAGGGCATGTTTGATCCTGGATCTTCTGGATGCGCTGCTAGTTGTGCATAAATGCACTGAGGTTTGTGAAAAACCGTGCTCCAATGTAAGGGTTTTACACACCCAGCCCTGTCCGCCCCCAAGCCATCAAACCCGACCCCTTAATATCCTCCCACTAACAGCGTGAAAATCAGACTTCAGTATGGTTATATCCTATATAAATTATCAAATTAATTATTATATCCTCCCCAGCCAAATGGGAGGATATCAACCACTATCATAAAAGATTGAAAAAAACCTCATTCGATTTAAATTGAAAGTTTAGATTGTTTTCTAAATCAGAAAACAGACAAAAATGCCATTAAAAAAACTTTTTTCAAAACGAACAAAATTAATAAGTTTTTCGAAAAATAAGTTTTTCAAAGAAATTAAAGGCCATTTAAAACTTAAGCTCAGGAGATACAAATACCTGATAAAATTCAAACTCAAAACGACCAGAAATTACTATTAAAGAATAAAGGAAACCCAAAACGAACAGAAATTAAATAAACAATCATAGCAAAAAACATGCAACAAGTAATAATATAAATGAATAAATAGATCTTAAAGCGAGTAATGCTTAGATTGAATATGAAAATCAAGCTTAAAACGAAAAAAAATAGTTTGCTATTAAAGTATAAATGAAACTTAAAACGAACAGAAATTAAATAAACAATCAATGTGAACAAACATACAATATATATTAATGTAAATGAATAAATAAATCTTAAAACAAGTGAAACTTAAATTGAATATGCAAATCAAGTTTGAATCGAATAAAATAACTACAAACAAGACTTTGGGTATCGCCTAACTGCAGAAGCCTAAAACCTACTGCATCATTGGTGCTTTACTGAAAACGAAGTATATTACAAATCTTTTCTTTTGTACTTAATATTGAAAATAAATATTAAAATTACAGTAAAATTTTAAACTGATGAGCTTTCAGCAATTAGTATCATTATACACAAAATATTCAGTTTAATTTATTAGTTCTTTCCAAGATTGGTCAAGACAAGTATAGTTTCACTACAAACAAATTGGATATTGCCCCCTTCTTTAACTGTAAAAACCTAAAGCCTTCTGCGTCATTGGCGCTTCACTGAAAACGAATTACTCGTATACTACAAATTTATTCTTTTCCAGTTCTTACAGCATTGAAAATGAAAATAAAAATTACAGTGAAAAAAAATCTTGAACTGATGAATCTTTCACCAATTAATATCATTATATATCTAATATTCAATTTGATTTTGTTTATACTTTCCACGACTGTTCAAGACTCATATAGTTTTCAGTTTTCGTTCTGGCGGGCTTGCCACAAAAGAGACTATTGTGTCGTCTTTTGTCATCTTCTTCTGCTCACTCCTCTTATTAGAGTCGGTAGCTCAGTTTTCTATTGAAATAAAGCAACTTAAATAAAAAATCGATGATTTTTTAAATCTACTATTTTGTAGCACAAACAAGAATTTTGTTCAAGATAAGGTCCGAAATACAATCGTTGAATAAATTGAAAAGATGTAGGTTATACATACCACTTCTGGAGAACATTCTTGATCTTTGCTTAAAGTTTATTTTTTATAGTGCCAGATAAACCTTACTATAAAGACTAAGGGATTGAAGAGACGCCAGTCCCATTTGAACATTGAATAATTTTCATTTTTTTAGTTTTAATGTTGATTTACACTTTCATGTTTTTTTCTTATTTTGTTTTTTTATTATGTTATTCTTTTTTACAAAATGTAAAATCAACAATGTCGGCAAATTGCCATGTAGATCCAAAAATTTCCTCCTTTGTCACAGCTTTTCCTCATAAATCTTTGTCAAACACCAAGGAAGATACTTTTTGGGACTAAAAGAAGTCCATTTCCTTGTTTCTTAATTTTTGGACTTTCACGTGACCTTAGTAATGATTCTAAAATTGAAGGTTAAGTCTACTATAAAGATTGTTGTTGAGTTAAATGAAACCACAGTTGCTCAGAAGTAGGCAGTCAAAAAATGGACATTACATCAGTATTGAAGGTAATGTAGTTTAATATTTCTTCACTTATCTTTGTGACATAAGAAATAATAGGCACGAGCAATTTAATTCGTTTTTTCTTACATCTTTCAGTTAATTAAATAAGAAACACGTTTTTTTCAACTGAAAGTAAGGAGAGCAGCATTAAACTTAAAGTGAACAGAAATTATTCCATAGATGAATGAGACTACCCCTTCCTCAGCTGTCGCTCTTCACGAAACGATCTTTAAGTTCTTTAAAAACATTTCTTATGCAAATTTAACGGCTTTTGTGTTCGAGCAGTCTTTCTCAAAGACGTTTGACAAAAGTTTAAACTGTACAGCAAAGAGTGAGGGTTAGCGAAGGGATAGCCCCTTTCAGTTTTAAAGTTTTAGGTTTGACCCAAGTAAAATAGGTACTTACACATTATATAGGCCCTTCTACAAGTTTGGTTAATGCTAATGAAATGAAATAAAATAGGATGAATATATAATAGTTTATCAACAAATTTGGGCTATATATTTGCACATTAGGGGGATGGGGGGTAAAGCATACCATTTATTAAATACGTAAACTAACCTAACCTAACCTAAGTACCTTTCCCCCCGTAAACCCCAAAAAACAACAGTTTGCTTTAAATGTCGTAAACGCAATGAAAACTCCTCTCTGCATTCTATTTCAAGAGACCGCTATTGGGAAATAACCAGTCTTGTGGCTTTCGTCTCTCATTAGTATATAGAAAGGCCCATGTAATGCGCAAGTACCGTAAAATATTATCTTTCAGTGAAATACAGAAATAGATAGGAACTTGTTTCAAATTTGGATTCGTTTCTTTTGAGTATTTCTGTCTTGTCAGTGGGCTAGAATTTTAGTAAAAATTACCATATTAAAGCGCCAGAGATTCCTTTTGTACCAGCTTCCTGCACCTTTTAGGCCCATTCCCAGGGAGATGGTTAACTTTCTAGCTTACAGTATCTTCTACTTGTTACTTCACAAAACCTCCATCAAGGAGGCACACTTGTGCCTCTATAAAGAGGCGACCCACCACAATGTTAAGCGATTTCAGGTCCTAGAGGTCGCAGAGAGACGGCGGTAATCGCATTTTTGTAGCCCAAGCTCAAACTAAGAAACTTGCAAAATTTCATCCTCCTCCGACTTTATCTTCATGGGGGTAAACTGGGCCGGAAGTTTGGACCCTCCCACCACAGCCCCCCTTTAACGTTGTCCGATTGGGCTGAAATTTAGAGGTTAAGCTTTCCTAGGGCCCGGGAGCTTATTCTCGAAATTTCAGCTCAATCCGATCACTCCTTCCCTGTTTTCAAAAAACCAAATATAGCCACTTAAAAATTCATCATTTCTTTTTTTTTTCTTAGCCACGCCTACAGGCCACAGTTGGCAACAGATCCGGTTGAATGAGGACTCATTCGAAGCAGAATTCGACCTGTTAGGGCTTTTGATATTTTCAGACCGAAAAAAATATCCCCCGAATTTACATTTACGAAAAAACCTTAGTTTTTTTCAAATAATACAGATAAAACAGGTTAGACATGCTTTGTTATGAAAATATCTGCGAGTCATTTTCATAACAAAGCATGTCTAAGCTGTTTATGTGTATTATTTGAAAAAAACTACGTTTTCTAAAGAGTTAAAGAGGCTGAGTTACAAGGTCAACCCTTAAAACGTAGAGGGATTAGGAGGCACAGTTGGGGGGCTGTTAAAGAGGCTGAGTCACAAGTTCGAACCTTAAAACGTACAGGGATTAGGAGGCACCCTGTACGACGTGATTTGAGTATTTAGGAATTAAAAGCCTTAACACAAGAATGTTCAAGAGCGGGATTTTTTAATCTACTATTTTGTAGCACAAACAAGATTTTTGTTGGGGGGCGGCAGCCCCCCAACTTTAACTCCTGACACGATCAGCTAACAGTTAGTCAAGCAATAATAAGTAATAAACTGTATGAACAAAAACGTGCAGAAATTATTTGAAAAAAAATACGTTTCTAAAGAGTTAAAGAGGCTGAGTTACAAGGTCGAACCTTAAAACGTACAGGGATTAGGAGGCACAGATGGGGGGCTGCCGCCCCCCAAACCCCCCGCTTTCGCAGCCTTTAAATAACAAAAAAAAAAAATTTAAACTGAAAGTAAGGAGCGACATTAAATCTTAAAACGAACAGAAATTATTCCGTATATGAAAGAGGCTGTGCCCTCCTCAAACGCTCGCTCTTTACGCTAAAGTTTTATATTGTTTAAAAAAAGAGTTGTGAGAAAGTCAAACTTTAGCGTAAAGAGCGAGGCGTTGAGGAGGGCACAGCCTCTTTCATATACGGAATAATTTCTGTTCGTTTTAAGATTAATGTCGCTCCTTACTTTCAGTTTAAATTTTTTTTTTTGTTATTTAAAGGCTGCGAAAGCGGGGGGTTTGGGGGGCGGCAGCCCCCCATCTGTGCCTCAGAAATAATCCCTGTACGTTTTAAGGTTCGACCTGTAACTCAGCCTCTTTAACTCTTTAGAAAACGTATTTTTTTCAAATAATAATATAATACGTCCATCATAAACCTGCATGCGTAAGAAACTGGTTAACTTACTTTATTTAATCAATGTTAAATTTCAAATTGAGTCAAATTAATTAACATTATTAGACGGTAAATGGAATATATTCAAAACTCTTATAACAAGGTTTGGAATAAACAAGCCAACGTATCGTTAGCAGTGTATTTAAGTACTTTCTGTACCTTCTCTCTTTCGTTTACAATATTATTTTATGGGTGCAATCTAGGTGGAAATTGCAACTTAATTCGTGTTTACTTCAAATTTGATTCGAGTTAACAGCGAACTTGGAACGATTTATTAACTAAAATTTCTCACAAGGGCTCACATTCCCTGCACACTGGCTCATTTTTCCCACACAAGGGCTAATATTCCTCATGCTCACTACATTGGTCATTTGCCTCATTTTTCCCAATTTGAAGATGATTTTGCAAAAGCTAATTCTCTTAAGATGCTAGTTATTCATATTCAGAAAAGTTTAATACAAAGTTAATTTTGATCGTTCCAGCTAATTCTCTTTCATCAAACTAAAACAATTTAATTTTATTAGATATTATTAACTTTTTATCCTACCAGGAAGGTGCTCTATGAACTTATTCAGAATTTCAGCATTCGATTATGAGTAGATCCGGAATTTATCTAAAAATTGCTTTATTAATTTCATTTTTGTGGGAGCTTATGTTTTATATATGGGGGCTGACTCTATTAGGAGTTTAGTAGGACCAAAGAGGAAGGCAGAAACCTCCCTGGAAGACCGAACCTGCGAAAAATGGCGAATATTTAGCAAGATGATAAATAGAATTGATTTATATATCCTCAATAAAACACTTTTTTAAAGTATGCCTCTCAACGATCTCACCTAAAGATTTTGCAAGTAAGTTTTCTCCTAGCTGTGGGGTTGCTCGTAGCTGTGGGATTGCTCCTAGCTGTTTGAAATTTCAAGGATCAGAATAACTTGAAAACTAAAAAAATTCTGATAATTAAATTTTATGAAGCATTCCCATACTTTAATCTTATCAGGGATGGAAAGGGAAATCAAGTTTTTAGCGGATCATGCTGAAGAGCCACAACTATAAAAATCTTTTACCGACTTATTTAGCCATATTTTCGTTTTCACAAGCCTACTTACATTTTTCAGCATCTAGTGAGAAATAGGTGCTACCCACTCTAACCAACTGCTTATACCCAGGACAGTATTCAGGATTTTCTTTTGGGCGGAGAAGGGAAGGGTTTACAAAAGGATTTTTTTTGGAATGAGGGGGGGAGGTATTGCAAAATAAACCTTAAAAACGCATCAAAATTTGCATATGTTCATTTTGTTACGTTTTTACAATTTGGACAAACAATTTCGGGGAGGGAAGGGGTCAAACCCCCTATCCCTCCTTGGAAACGGCCTTACTTATACTTCTTATATGAGTCGAACATTTACGTTGTGTGTTTTTTGTTATTTATAATGAATAAACCTTCACTTTGTTGATCTGTTTTCTTTATTAAACTGAGTCTTTTACTGTCAGTTTAATAATCATATGTAAAGTGTTTATCGGAATTTATAACACACGTTCTTTAATTTTACTTTCCAGTTGAAGTTGATAAAAAAGTTGCTAGTTCCTTTTACCCTTACAGGAAATTTTTTGTCTTAATTTATTATTGAACATAATTTATGTGTGACTTCTGAATGCGGTGAGGTCCCGATAATGTCTTTCGTTTCATATTTTCAATTGTATTTTTAGTAGCTTCAAAATAAATGTAGACCTCGTGGTATATTTTTTGAAATAACGAGATGATTTTATTTTAGGTTCTGGTCTTTGTTTGGGTTTGTTCTTCGTCAGTCTCAGGAACCTACTTTAAGGGGCATAGACCACGAAGATATAGGCCTATACCGCCTACATATGGCGTACCAGAACCGATGTACCCTCCACCAATTGTTGCAAATGGGCCTGTTTTCACACCTTCACCTGCAGTTGGAATCGGTGGAATGTCACCAGTGGGCTTAGGTGGCAATTATGCTAGCTTTGGAAATTCCTTTGGTTCAAGCGGCGGCAGCTTTAGCAGCGGAATTGGTGGCAACTCAGCAACTTTTAATAACAACTTTGGTAACAGTTTTGGTAGTATGCAACATGGTATCGGTGGCAGTTCTGGAAGCTTTGGCAACAGCTTTGGCAGCAGTTTTGGAAACATCGGCAATAGTTTTGGAGGAGGCTTTGGAAATTTTGGAAATTCGTTTGGTAATAGCTATGGAAGCTTTGGAAACTCCTTGGGGGTTTTGGTGGCTTCGGTGGTGGTTACGGTGGTTTCACGCCATCTTATGGACCTTATGGAGGTGCGGTACCTCCTTTTGGATTTGGTTCTGGCGTTGGAGGAGGCTACCAAGCTCAATTTGCCGCGGGAGGTCAGCAGGCCAGCTTTTTTGGAGGTAGTGGATTTTCAAATGGGATGATGCCATTTTAATAATAGTGAACAGTTCTTATATGTTAATTTAAATACGTGAAATCAGCAAGTGCAGTAAAGTGTATATATAAAGGAACACTTTTAAGTGAAATATTTAGAAATCTATTTTTCTACCTCTTTAATATTTGTAATTCCGCCAAAAATAAATTTTATATGAAAGATTTTAGCTCAAATCGATAGGTTATAGTTTTGTGACGAAAATGTCATTGGAAACTATAGGTTATAAGCAATATTTTAAGGTGATTTTGGTTGAAATTTTACCATAATTCATAGCAGTATCATGATCAAGTCGTTTGCCAGGTCACTACAAGAAAAGGAACCTTTGATTTAACCTTTAAGCCTTTTTTGAACACCACGTGGGTTTAGAGCTCGCTTAATAAGAAGCAAGCTTATATTTCCTTGCTAGGAAATTTAAACAACTTACTTGGCCCGTATAATTAAGAAGAAGAGGACTAGAGATCTGCTAGGTATTACTCGCTCCAAAATATGAATATTTGGGATATATTGAATAGGCTTTATTCCTTTTTCCTTACGTTTTTCTCTGAACTTTTATTTCTTCTCCAAGCAAATCCAGATGCACGTGCCTGGTAGACCACAATAAAGTTTTACTAATTCGTTTTGCTTAGTATCTGTAAGCTTGAAATATAGGTTTAATCCATCTTACAAGCTATATCTTTTTTGCTATACCCCCGCCCCTCCATGTCGCCCACTATTTACAGTAACGTTTTACTAGAATATTGGGGACCAATTTGAGTGTAAATAATCAAACAAATAGGTAATCCCAAGTCTTTTACTTACCAACTGCCTTTCATATCATTCAAAATATGATTGATTGAAGAGAATGCATGTCAATAAGCCCTTCAGATCTTCAAATAAGCACTTTGAGGTAATTAAAAACAAACAGCATTTTATCCTCCTCCCATAGTTCATTTAGAAGACTATTCTTTAATGGGATGCTGGGAATAGCAGTTCAACTTTGCTATAAAGACCAAGGGGTTGGAATATACTGCATAAATAGGATAATTACTACTCTTTTAAACTTTTAATCCTGGTTTCTATTACCATTTGACAACAAAAAACTTTTGCTTAAAAACTGAATTCTTGCTTGTTTCTAATGTAATATCCAAAATTGTCCTAGATATAAATGGGTAGGAAGGGGGGTTGGGGCCACAGCCTTCTCAATTCCCACTCTTTACTTCAAATTTTAGCTTTTTGCACAATTTGATTCGAGATAAAGGGCGTATTTTTTGCAGTTGCTTGTTCCAATAGAATAGATATTTTCAAACGAAAATATCGCTTCCACAATTAAAAACATTTTTCATTCAGTCAACAGTCATGTAATTTGCCATGCCTACATTTCCTAAAATAAGAGGAATCTAGTGGTTGAATAAATATTCATCTAAATACTGATCCAACATGCTAGAAGTACTTTTTATTAGAAACACTACTCACGGAAAACTTAATAAGCGACCCAGAAAACAGTTCTTTAGGGTCTTAGGTACCTTCTTTCCTCTATATCAGTAATTCCCAAAGTGGTCCGGGTGGACCCCCGGGGGTGCATGGGAAGTTTAACGGGGGTCTACGTTGGTGTGACAAAAAATGGGGGTTCACAATTAGTAAAAGAGGGTCAACAAAATTTTATCTGGTTACGATAGTGAATAACTAAAATGATGAATTGATGTCACCTATTAATATAGGCAGATATTATTTTAAGAAGCTCAGCGACTAGTACTTGTAAAAACTTGCATATATTATATTCACTACAACATGTCAAGACTTTCAAAGCACTGCCGCTGCCGTCACCGCTTTCCGCAACGCTTGTTTAGACGTGCAAAGAGGAGGAAACACGACTTGTGGTGAATGTGCTTGCGATCTTTCATTAATTTGTTTGATTCTTCACCAATATAAATACAAATGCTAAGGATAAACGTTTTTTATTTGTTTCCAAATTTTTGAAGAGAAAAGTAAAGTGAATTGATGTTTGTCCTTGTCAGTGTCGGAAAAAATAAGTAATCACTTGCCTGTATGCTATAACTTCATACTTTTAATTTATTATTTAACGATTTATTTTACAAGTAAAAAAAAACAAAAATTAAATTGACTCAGTTATTTTCATAAAACTATATTATTGATCTTAGCGATTTATTGCTTTTAAGATAAATAATCAGTTTTCAGTTTGCTGAAGGTCTTGTTTATTTCATTACAATAATTAATTTATTAATTTCATTGGTCCTTTTCTGTTCAAATAGTCATATCCTGTTAAGTAAAACCGCCATAAATTTACTAAAACAATGTTTTTTTAATTTATAGGTAGGTAATTGATACGAAACACGGCTGAATCCAAGAAAAATGTCAACAATTCACTGTTGATTATTTGTAGTTTGGTTTTCTACCATCAAAAGCAGACAAGCTGTTGCCCATATGCCTTTTATGCAATAAAGTTTTGAGCAATGACTCATGAAACCATTGAAGCTCGAAGATCATCTAATAAGGTGTCATCCTGATGAAATAGATAAAGATTTAGAATATTTTCAAAAATTGGAGGAAAAATCTGGAAAGAGGCCCACTGTGCACGGTATGTTTGCTTAAACGTCTGAAAGAAACGATCATGGCTTGCGAGCACCCCACAATACCTCATTACTTATAGCGAAATCTGGAAAACCGCACACCAATGTAGAACAGTTAAATTTACCCATTGTTGAAGAGGTTTTAAAAGCTGTTCTCCACAAATCTCCATTCGAAATACTCAAAAGAATTCATTTGAGTAACAACATTGTACAAAGCCGTATTGATGAAATGAGCTCTGATACTGAAAGTTTCTTATGTAATTATCTGCAAAAACTCATTTTTCTATTCAACTGGACGAGTCAACCTTACCTGGTAATGAAGCATTATTATTGGCATATTTTGATTTGTAATGGACCAAGAAATTCATGAAGAGTTACTATTCGAGAAAACTGTAAGGACGGACAAGGAAGGTGAATCAATATTTATTTTTCTGAGTGATTTTTCTAATGAAAAATTGATTCCTTTCACAAACGTTGTTTCGGTGGCAACAGATGGAGCTCCTGCCATGGTCGGCCGATGTCATGGGTTAATAAGGAAAACGTCTTTATATTGTAAAATTTGCCCATTGTATACGTATAATGTTTGCTATTGGGAAATGTGCATATGCTATTCGGGAGGGGGGTTGAAATTTCTTCTGGTTAGATTTTCCAAGGGAAGAATGTTCTATAAGGAGAGAAGTTTCGTTGGAGTGACCTTTTCAGAAGAAATTTTACACTAGGGAAATTTGCCGTATTTTTAGCCTTTGGTAAAGCTAAAGCCATCTTGAGCCAATAATGCTACACATTGAATATAGATTGGCCATTTCAATATACCATGAATTAATTGTCAATCACTATATCCCTTTCAGCTCTGAATATTACTCATGCACAGGAAAAGTCTGATTTTCTAGTATAGGGCTCATTTCTACCTTAGAAAACTTATGGCTGCATTAGAAAAACCGTCGGGGCATATATTCTTAGAAATTCGATCCCTGTCAAATGACGGTAATGGGACTAGAAGGGTGTACCAGCAAGACAACTTCGTTTATACGAAAAATATAAAAAAAGGCACGAAACATATGCACAAAGTCAAGTTTCAAACTCATTGAACATGGCACATCTTGAAGCAATTCCTGTCTTTGTTCAGACACAGCACAACCTCACATTTCTCATAAAAAATCCGTGAAACCCCCGTTTTTTCTTTTGGGCGCACTTCATAGCGGCACTGGGCTTCCCGACCTTCTAAATGCACAGGGAAGTGATTTACTCGGTCATACCGGACGCTTTCGATTGTGTAAGTTAATCGCGCAGCAGGTCGGGACGGCGGAGGAGCCGGAGAATTCTCGGCATCTTGTTGCTGGTGAGGATGACCAACTCTTTGTTTAGAGATCTGCTCCTCATATTTACACTTTAGCAGTGCTTCTGCAATTTCGTTCTGGAACTCAAAAAGTGACACTGGTCCACTTTTTCGTCTTCGTTTCAATTCGATACAAGGCGACGAGATAATCTACCTTGTCTGTTTCTCCCATGTTGGGTTATAGTGACCAATAACGTCAGGTCTTTTCACATCAACTTTCTCCTTCTTGTCGTTACTCCATCTTTTTACTACTCCACCCGCACCTGCACTGCAATAATTCGACGCCATGTTTATTACGCTGCTGTCAAACCAACGCACAAGGACAAGTCCCTTTTCAATGTCGCTAACTTTGTCCCACAACTAAACCCCGGCGCCGCGTCGATGAGGGAAGACCGGCGGCGGCGTGGAAAAAAAGCACGCCGCGCCGCCGGTAAGACGCCGGCGGCGCACCGCCGGTAAGATGTCGACGGCGCGCCGCCGGCGCGATCAATGTTGACCGCAAACATTAATGTTTTCATCAGTCTTTCTCAAATCACAGCTTAAATTTACAACAGATTCGAGCCTATTCATGAGTTCAAAAATTCACAAGTCGCTGGCTGGAAACTGGTCTTCTTCGTTATTCATCAAGAGAAGTAGAAATCTGGTAGAAACGAAATGGCTGTGGCGTTTCAGAAACCCTTGCATAATACGAGTAGTTGAAGTATCTATTAGCTATGTATTCTTAACATAAATAATTATCAAAATTAGTAGTTTTTTTCATCGAGCATTACTGCATATAAAACTTCAAATACCGTATCACAAAATTCGTCAGTTATCTGGGTAAAAACTTTAAATATAACTTTGAACTTAGAAGCTTAATTTTTTTCATAATGCCCTCTTTAAAACAGTTGAAATGGGCGACTTTGATATTGATTGTTTTTTTTTTTTTTTTTGCTCTTTTGGATTCCTAAGAAGCCTTCTTGTATTAAAAACTGGTTTTTTAATTACAATTTAAAAAAATGCATTTTAAAGTTTTTTTGGCTTCTTTAAAGAATATATGTCATGTAGGCTAAGGCTGAACTGCTGCTTTTTTATCGCTTTTGGCTGCTCTTTTGGATATAATTCATTTTTTCTTTTGGGGATTCATTCCAAATTATAAACTGATAAATACCTAATATCAGTCAAATTATAAACTGTATCTAAAAGGATTAAATTTATCAAATTGAAAAATACATGATGAACACTTCGCATGAGAACACTTCAATTACAATGACACAAAAAAAACACTTAATAGTTTATTCGCTATGAAGAAAAATGAACTGCCAGCTATTTTCTTAGGTAGAAAATGAAAAGCTCATCCGTTTTAAGTGTAATTAAATGAAATAATATGCAGACTGAAGTAGCTCCAGGAAGATGTTGAAATGTTCATCCTAGTTCGTCACTTTATTCCAAGCAAAATGTTAGGACACTTAGTATCAGTTATTGAGTTTAAGCTTTGATTTCCAAATGCTCACAAGAAATACCAAATTTAAGAAAGTCGCAACAATAAGTCACCTGTGGTCAAAATACATAAGACTCCTCTTTGATCCCCACCAGGCTCAAAGCTTCTGCTATGGTCATTTCCATGGAAATCTCCAAAGAGTTTCTTTTTAAAATAGCTTTCAAGTGTAGTTAGGGGTATTTAGCCTTTTTTGCTTGTCTTCAAAGCTTTGAAAAAAGTGTTATAATATTCCAAATGTTACATTTGTTATATTTGTGCATATATTTGGTAATCATTTGTGGGGTGATCGAATTTTCTAAGCCACTGTAGATACGTAAGAACGTTGCAACATCTAGTACCCTGAGGCCAAAAGACTGTCAAAGACTCCTCCTTGAACCTCCCAAATTGAAAGCTTTTATTATGACCTAGCCTTTTTAATGTAACTTGGGCACTGGACCAAGGGCGCCATTGTTACTCGAGCGCAACGTTAGGTGGGGATGTCGATATCGCTTTCGTCACACCAATTCGTTTAGTGTGAATCTGCCTGGTACATATAAATGAATGTTTTCAAAGTAAACCCGTTTCATCAATATGAAAAAAAAAACGGATTGGACGCATATGTCCCTTTCCCTTTGGACGATAAAAACATGCAAGTGCTGTATCAAGTATAACTCACGAAAATCTTGTTAATTTTGTCAACTTTTCAACTTTTTGGCATCCCTGCTTTCAATAAAAAAAAAAATCAAGGTAATATCACTTAAATATAATACTCCCTATGCCCCCCTTCTGGATACCATCTTGATAGGATACCGTCTCTGCTTTAAATAAAAAAAAAATAATTAACTTATTGGCACCCCTGCTTTAAAAAAAATCGAGGTATTATCATTTAAATATGATAGCTCAATACTCCCCTCCCCCGCCTCTGGATACCACCTTGATAGGATGCCGTCTCTGCTTTAAATTAAAAAATGAACTTTTTGGGATCCCTGCTTCCAATAAATAAAATTTCGAGCTATTATCATTTAAATATAATAATTCCCTACCCCCCCCTCTGGATACCACCTTGATAGGATACCGTCCCAGCTTTCATTAGAAAAATAATTTACTGAATAATTAACAAGGTCACTATCTGGTTCAAACAAACATGCAAAATAACGTTAAACAGCTTAGTGTTCCTTGAAAAAAAATTGACGGTATGAGTAAAGGGGTACAAAGACAACAACAAAAATCTCGAAATTATTCAGATATACCACAAATTATTGGAAAACTGAGTGATAGATTCGCCATGGCATTCCATGAGATCCAAAGAATCTAATTAAAAGGGAGCACGCACAAAAGCCAAATTAGGCCTGTAGCCTATGAGAAATCGCAAAATACCCAAGACAATAAACAAGTCCTAATGGGGGGGCCCTGGGTCTATCAAAATATTTCAATGGTTTCCCAGGGAATTTGATATCATTTTCTTCTGTCTCCACTTTAAATGAAAAAAATAATTATCTTTTGGCATCCCTGCTTTCAATAAAAAAATGAGGTATTATCATTTAAAAATGATAGCCCCCTATCCCCCTCCCCTATAGGCAATAATTTACAATTTATTTATGAATCATATTTTTGGGGAAACTTCCGGTTCAATCTTTAATTCCCCAACCTTGTACATAGCTTAGTCTATAGCTAAATTGTGTCTCAACCGAAGGCTGTTTTTTTTTGGGGGGGGGGGGGGTAAAAATGTTCCAGAAAGAAGATTGTATTTTCTATCAGGTGTTCAATAATAGAGTATTAAACATTAAAAGAAAATCTTATCTAAAAACAGCAAAAAAAAAAAAAAACGCAAACTTACAATTCAGCTGTAGAAACAATCTGTCGGCTGTCAATTTCAAAATCCAACAAAAGGCTGAAGCTGTATAGTAGTGAATGGGTTCTATAATTCTATTCAGCTTGAAAATAAAATTCTTGACTACGAATGATGTAAGAAATAGCGATTGGGAAACTGCATTCGAAATGATTTAAACTCATTTTATAAAGACGATACTTTTTTTTGTCAACATATGAAGAACTGTGTATATTGCAATATTTGCAATAGCATGTTGTATCTGTCTGGTTTTTATGCAAAGTAACAAAAGAGACAAAAATTAATGAACAAGAGAGTAGTGAAGAATTATGGTATACAAAGTAATATTTGGCAGGGAAAGTCACTGGTGATAAATCACTAGGGGTGGCACCGTGATTGCGTGATTTTCGGGGACTCGGGGAACCAAATTTTTTTTTCGGGGTGACGCATAGATTTTCGGGGAAATACCCGAAAATTCGGGGATAGTGCAAGCTCTGCTTGATTTCTAATCAGGAAAATCGAAATACTAAACCACACGAGAAGGAAAAGCTCCGACTTTGCGGTTGACCCAATAAAGAATTGCCGTAAAAATAATTTAAAGTCGACCGAACGCCGCCACCTCTGCCGGCGGCGGCGTGCCTGTGGCGCGCCGGCAGCGTTACGACA
The DNA here is from genome assembly GCA_027921565.1 of Artemia sinica. Taxonomy (NCBI): domain Eukaryota; kingdom Metazoa; phylum Arthropoda; class Branchiopoda; order Anostraca; family Artemiidae; genus Artemia; species Artemia sinica. The sequence continues at coordinate 42,481,743 of CM051260.1, read as the reverse complement.
CTTCGGCGGCGTTCGACCGGGCCTCTCGTCGGCGGCGTTCGGTCGATCCGCTGGCGCGGCGTCGGGGTCTACCCACAACTATCGTCCTTTCTTCCTAAGATCCTTCTCATCTGCAAGCTATGCTTTGGCTATCCTGCCCTGTCTGATAGTTCCTGCTGCCAGGAAGCCATCTGCTGTCAACTTTTCAAGCAGTGGTGACGTTGTAAAGTAGTTTGCGAAATACACTTTGTGATAGATATGCTTGTCAATTATCTCCAGCAGACTAAGAACAATGGCTCCTCCCGAACCTCCAGCTGTTTCTCTGTGCTCCTCCTCAATAGGGTTACACTTTCCTTGATAAACTTCAAAGTCATACATGATACCGAAAGAACCACAGAGAAATAGGTTTTTCAGCCCCCACAGTCTTGGCTTTGACTTTATGTATTGCTTCATCCTCGTCTGACATTTTTAGTTCAGCTAACCCTGGAAGTTCGGACATATTATCCTTAGCCATGCCTTAGATATTGCAAATACGTTATGTGGATGATTCGATTGTACCAAGATGAGTGACAATTCTAATGAGTAAATAATCTTATATCCAGTTTTGATTTATTTCTCATTCTTGGATTTGTTTTAGAGAATTTCATCATTCCTTGGGAAATCAGTTGAATCAAAGTCTTGGGTGAAAATCCTGCATCATGTGTTGATTCGTTTTTAAGCTATATCCCCTTCTCATGGAAAATTCAACCTCAAACAATTCTCTACAGTTGCCCTATGTTGGAAGTGCACAGAAAAAACAAGCTGGGACTAAGAAGTACGAGTATTTACTTCCCGTGGACTTGACTCGGTACTGATATACATAGTACATGGTATCAGTTCACCTCTTGAAATCCCATACGCGTCAACTAGCCGTACATGAGAAGGTTTTCTCGTCCGGATTTTTTAAAATTTTATTTAAAAACCATGGAGTCAAACTACCAGTCAGAACCGAGGAAGTTTAAATTTACAAAATTCCTTAGCCAATTTCAAACAAGTAATTAAATATTTGCTTACATCAAAACACGAGAAAAAAGGATTAAAGGAAGTAAAAATAAATAATAAATACTATAGGGTGTTCTACACCTCATATTCTACCTATAAATTGACATATAAGTATAATATTCCAAAATCCCTTCTTTTCTTCATACTTTTTATTTGTCATACTTTCTCTTTCATTGCTCATTTTATACATCAGGGGGTTTCCCCTGGGGATAGTTGTCTGCGTAGGAGATGGGGATTTCTGGGAAGGAATATCCACGGGGGAATTTTCTGGGTGAATTGTGGACGGGAAGAAATCCCAGGGGATTATCTGAACGGGGAATTATTAGGAGTTTTTTTTTTTTGGAGATTTATCATGGGGAATTGGCCAGGAACTGTTAATTTACATGTAATTACCTCTACTTTTAACTGATTTTAGCTTACTATGACAGTTAGAGCCGTTACCAGCCATTAGGGGGTGTGTGGGTGTAAAATATCTGAAAGTGAATGTTATACTAGTATAATTACAATGTCTTTTTAAATTATGAAATTAGAATCTTGTTGTTCTTTTTATTGCAGGTACTTTAGAAGGGTAGCCCTGGCAAAGGATTACCTGACCATTAGTAGCATGGGTGAATGTTTGATAGTGGCAGGGAGGTTTCTCCTAGGCTTATGGTTGCAGTTATAAACTTGAACTTAAAAGTATCTGTTAGTCGAAAAAGGAAGCAAAACGAATGTCTAATAAGTCCTCCTTTTTTCCTAGCTCAGATGGTTGCTATGTTTTCTAATGTTTGTGGTAACCAACTGTAAGTAAGAACTGACTCGGCCCAATAGTACCGAAATTAACAAAATAGAAATTTTAATATCAATTAATACACGAAAGGAATTGGCTTGTTGCGTTGATTCCAAATGTAAAGCTCACCAAGTTTAATAATACAAGAAAATTTGCTTTTTTTAGAAAAGGGAGAGGAGGAACTCCCAGAAAGTGAAGTAATCCTAATGAAAAACCCACCATCAGTCTCAGTATACCAGGGAACTCTACGGTAGAGGTTTCAATATCCAATCTACGAAATGTATGCTTTTGTATTTTTTTTTTTCTTTTTTGCTACAATAAAAATTATAAATGTATGTTTGTTTGTTTATTTTTCTTTTTTTCCCCGGAAATGAGCGTGTCCAGCCCCTGGACCTAAAAGATCAAGAAAGGGCTCATTTGAGCGAAATTCAAGTTCTAGTGCACTTTTTCATTGCCAAAAAGATTGGGGGGCAACTACCTCCCATCCCTCACCCCTTTTCCCCCCAAAGCCATCCGATCAAAATTTTGAAATAACAGTGTCTCTTGGGATGATCTGACTTCACACAGCCACAGGAGAAAGGGCTGTAAGTGCAATTTGCCTACTTTTTAAATATACCATTTGTTACTGAAAATGTTATTGGCATTTATGATTTGTTATTTATTGTGCAGTCAGTCTCTCAGTATTTCAATGAAAAGAATTTTTCAAAGAATAAGGAAGAGCCATATCAAAAGGTAAGAAGAGCACATATACAGTGTCATAGTAATCGGATTTTAAAACAAACATAAATTACCATCACTAATAAATGAATGCAAAAACCAGCAGGTATCAAACAGTTCGTGGTAACGAACTGCAAGTAAGGAACAAACCCGGCTCAATGGTGACCGAAACTTTAGAAAACGGTATTTTGATACCAATAGATACATCAAAAGAATTAGATTTTAGTGCTGATTTCAAATATATAAGTTTCATCAAGTTTAGTCCTACCGCCTGAGTTACGCGCCTGAGAAAATTTAGGTGATTTCGAAAAAAGGGGGAAAGACCCCCCAAAACGTTTTAGAACCTTAATGAAAATGACACTATCATATTCAGCGTACCAGAGAACCCTACTGTATAGGCTTCAAGCTCCTATCTCTAAAAATGTGGAATTTTGCATTTTTTGCCAGAAGAAAGATCATGGATGTGTGTTCATTTGTCTTTTTGTTTTTGTTTTTTTTTCCCCAGGGGTGATTGTATTAACCCAATAGTCCTAGAATATTGTGGGAGGGCTCATTGGAATGGAAATTAAAAGTTCTAGTGCCCTTTTTAAGTGACCAAAAAATGGAGGGCAACTAGGTCCCCTCCCACGCTCATTTTTTCAGGGGGATTTTTTTTGGTAGTGTGAGGGTGGGGGTGGGTGGGTCGGTGTTTATGTGGGAGGATATTTCAATGAAGGAAGTTTTCATGGGGAAGGGACATTGTTATGAAGGGGACACCGGATTTCCCAGCATTATTTAAAAAAAGATCAGAAATTAAATAAAAAAAACAAGTTTTTCAACTGAAAGTAAGCAGCAACATCAAGACTTAAAACGAACAGAAGATATTACATTTATGATTGGGTTTACCCCCTAGTCAATACCTGGCTCTTTAAGCCAAAGATTTTTTAGTACTTTCATAAGAGCTATTTATTCTAATTAACGGCCTTTGTGATTAAGCGGTCATTTTTAAAGAATTGGAACAAAATTCGAACTTTAGCTTAAAGACAAGGTATTGACTAGGGGGCAAACCTCCTAATATACGTATTAAAAATCTATGAATATAGAAGTTCGTTACGTAAGTGAATTCGTAAGTTACGTATATTTATTACTAATAAAAACGTTCGTAAATAATTTAAAACAAGTTTCGAGAAAGCCATTTGACCAAATAAAAGTAAAATTAATATGCAAATTTTATTTTAATTATTCATGTACGGTGAGCCAAATCAAATGTACGGTGAGCTACTCCTTTTACCTCCCAGACCCACAAAACGACTTGCGTGTCATTTGAGTTTTGCAAAAACACAATATTTTTCGTAAGCCAAGATCACCACAAACATGAGTTGGCCTAGCGTCCCCTATTATGTTTAAAGGGCAGGGTTTTTTTTAGATCCAAACGTACGAAAATTATTATAATAATCGAGGTGACTGGAAAATTAATGAAGTTAGACTGTATTATTTACATATGACTGTATTAATTTCTTGTAATCCTAGCAATTCTATATTTTCAAAGTTAAAGTTATAAAAGAGAAAGGTTAAGTTCGTTTTGTTTTCAATGAAGCACAAACGACCCTCTGGCCTTTCGAAGGCTTAGGCTAAGCACCCTTTGGAATTTCCAAAAAGGAACTCATTTATTTAATTCTGATTATGCATTCAAAGAGCGTTTAAATATTTCCTATTACCTTGTTTCTTTTTCAGCTTTTCCTTGTTCTACGTTGAAATTGTCACATTTTAAATAACTTCCTTTAATGCCCTAATCATATATAGACATGGCAAAAAAGAATTGTCAGTCAGACAGCTGAGGCTTTCCTCTGGGTCTGTAGTAAACATAGAGGTTGCTTCTCTAACTAAGACACAAAATGATTGTAACTAAGGTATGTACTTGATGTTATATATATAAAATATATGTACTTTAAGACAACACTTATACTGTTAAAACAACATACTCTGTACTTCAAAACAACACACTCTGTTATATATACATACTTTTAAAACAACACTTAACTTAATTTGTCCTGAGACTGAAGAGTCCCGATTCTCTTGGGAAATATTGCAAAAGCCATATATTTATATACTTTTAAGAATATTTTCTTCTTTAAACACATTTTACATGTGTTTTAAACATAAAAAGGACTAGAAAAACACATTCCAGTCATACGCCTCCTCTATGGATTCAGTGGGAAAAACTGCTACGGAGAGCTAAGGAACAGGCCAAGTCCAATTTCTATTATGGTTGTCTTTTTTTTTGTCCATATTAAAAAGGGATATTGGTTGATCTCTGAAAGGAGATGTCTTTTTCTCTTTTGTCTATTCGACGATTAAACAAATTTCAAAATTCAAAAATTTCCAGGCTCCCATAATACTTGCGTTGATACATAATAATCCATTCTAGCGGAATCCATTTCGACTTTGTTTTTGCTTGATAAAATAAATATTTCCCTCGTGTTTTCAGCCCAGTAGAGGAACCACCTTGATTATGAATATAAGCTCTACATCGAAACTCTATTGTCCAGCATTTGGGCTCTTCCAATGGGATGAATCTCATGTGTGTATACCTTCTTTTGGAGTAGAAACCCTACTAAATGAATTTAGCTACTAAGCCAGTTGTATAAAACGGTGTATATTTTGTATAATCTCCCAAATTTTATATAAGGGCAGGAGGGGGAATCATAATTCTGAAGTAATAAACTTGCCTAGTGGATAATTTTTCTTTGGGGTGGGGTGGGGTGTAGGAAAAATCGCGAAAAAAGTGAAAAAATGGATAAGTATATGAAACCAGATTGTAGAAGTCTCGAGAGTTCGGGGAACCTGGTACAGCAAGAAATACAATTGAGTCGGTTGCTTATGTTTCTTAATATTTTTATATCCCACTATTTAATAAGTTTTAACTTGTTCGGACATTTACTGAAAAAAGGCTGAACACAAGGAACTGGTAAACTTAAAGTTGGTTCTTTGGGACCCAGGTCGGTTTTTCTTTTATCTAAAGCTGGGCAGCAGCCTGCTAAATTCAGTAGCCAAGAAATTCAAAGGTGTCTAACATTTTGAATGTTTATTGTCGAACCTAGTACACAAAGAACTCTATAAAGTAGAAATAGGTAGTAGAATTGCATGTGCATATAGAAATCATACCCTTGGAATAAAATCATTGCCTACTAAAAGCGTTATATGAGGAAAAAACAAGTAATTTCTATAGATGGAAGTGGAGAAAAGTGAGAAAAAGTCTTCATCGATATGCCACTATGACCCTCTTGGCTCCAAGAGCCAAAACATTTTAATCATAAAAATTAAGAAATTACTTTTTCCCCCATGGTTGATATAACCGAGAGAAAAAAAAAATAGAAAAAAGGTTTGCTCTTGGAAGCAAATTGAAAAAAAAAAACTCATTAGAACTAAAAAATAATTTAATTAATAAAGTTTACAAGGAGCACAGAGTTCTTTAGCTTTTTATATCCAGGGAGATAATACTAAGCCCAGTTTTGTTCGTGGGATTTCGTATATTACTGAATATAGTGAGCTATTATGCTGACTTTACACGTCTTTGAATTCCGACATTAGTAAACAGCCACTCAACTTTGATCACAGACAGCAGCGTCCTGGTACCGAAGACCCGATTTCATGAGAACAACGAGACAAATTTTGTTTTAGTTATATAACACTAAAAAAATTTCATACAGTAAAGTTGACAGAGTGTGTATATATCGTAGTGTAGCATATTCCCCCTATTCAGACACATCAAAACATTATTGAAACGTTTCTGATGGGTCAAAACGTGCTTAAATTATGCTTTAAACTAACACTCCCCATTAGTTTTGAATTGAGCCCATGTATTTTTTGCAATTTTTTCTTATGGACATAATTGATTTTGCTGCTGAGTAGTTTTAAATTTACTTATAGGTGAAACATAGGTTTTATTTGTTTTTTTTGTATAGCAGTTTGTGTTACCGTGTAAAAAAAAAATGATTAGAGATGTATAATCCCACGCTTTGTAAGATGCCTGGTATGAATACGCAAGCTTTCTAGAAATTAAACGACAGAAAACAATTAGTTCAGCCAAAAAACCCTTTTTGTGTTTAGTTTTTTAATCAACTCCGTATTTCTTTTCATACAACAATTTTGGGCCTTTCTTATGCATAACGGTTAAGTCTACGTCAAAGCCAATGACCAAAAATTTTTTGTTCTTACTTTTTCATTCAAATCTGTATTTCTTCTCATACAACATTCTTTGCCCTTTCTTATGCATAACGGATAGGCCTACTGCAAAGCCAATAACATTTTTTTTTTAAGAGCGAAAAAAAATATGAAAAGTAAAATATCTTTATGTGTCAAACTACGTTTGGCGCAGTTGGTGTAATTGGTTTCACATGGGGAAAATTAGGCAAAATACATAAGCAACAGGTGTAGTTTCGTAAAGATCTTGTTTTCTTTGCATTTCTATTATTATTTTTGATTTCTTATGCTTAAACCAGGAATTGCAAATAATGGCAGGTTAATTTGCCTTTTAGAAAGGTTAAACTAAAAACTTATATTTCTTCCCTCAGTTGTAATAAGTTTACTTTTCATTAGCATTATTTTAATCGTAGCTTGGGTAAAACTGGATTAAAACTTGTTTAGACGCTTACTTCCTAAATTTTCCTTTTAAAATGGTTCAAATCATGGCAAACATCTTTGGTATGTCGTTTTGAAAATAGTCTACATTACTTTTTCGTGATTATGAATTTTTCTACATTTTTTCTATGATACTATAACTAGTTATTCATTTCTCTTTCTTCTTTGGTCATTTATTTCCCAAAGTTTTTTACGTCTGAATCAATTGTTTTAATAATTTTCTGAGTCAACCTTCAAATATCTGTGGTAGTTGAAGCACTGACTGGAGTTTGTATTGTTAAACCGCTTTATTATTAAAAAAAATACTTTAAGATTTTGTAAGAAGTGCCTGGAAACATCTATTTTCTACGATGCTATAACTAGTTATTCATTTCTCTTTCTTCTTTGGTCATTTATTTCCCCAAAGTCTTTACGTCTGAATCAATTGTCTTAATAATTTTCTGAGTCAACCTTCAATTGTTTGTGGTAGTTGAAGCACTGACTGGAGTTCGTATTGTTAAACCGCTTTTATTATAAAAAAAAAAAAAAAAAAACACTTTAAGATTTTGTAAGAAGTGCCTGGAAACAAAATTTTTTCTACGTCAACCAGAAAGTTTCCGGGTTAAACAATATCCTACATGACGTCTGAATTTCAGATGCCAGGTGAGGCAGAAATACGCCTGGTCCTGCTGCAAGTACAAGTAAGCACAATCACTGAATATGATTCATTACCATTCAATCCAATCCAATTTGTAATACCTAAAATATCCGTAATTTTCCAATTCCTTAGTATTTTTTATAGACAGATTAATTACTATTTATTTAGAAGAAATTTAGTGAAAAAACTTTATTCCTGTTTAAGATTTTTGTTGGATACGCTCCTAAATTTTACATTAACCTTCATTTTATACAGTCTTTTCGTATAAAAATACACTGTTTTCCAACTTAAAATAAAATTTAATCTTCACATATTGCATTTCAAGCTTAAGGTATTTTGAATACATTTACAAAAAAAACATAAAAGCAGACATAAGTCGGAATTTTCCACTTTTTTATTATGTTTTTATTTCAGGTATTACCTTTAGTTGCCCTTTTTCAAGTGGCTTTTGGCTACTACGGTTTGGCATTCAATCCATACAGCTATGGAACAGCTCATAACTCACTTGGCTACAGCTCTATGCTTGGATCCTCCTTTGGAGGAATGAGAAGTGGATTATATGGAGGTGGCATGGGTCATAGTCTAGGCTATGGCATGGGAGGATATGGCTATGGAGGACTATCAAGTCTCGGTTATTCAGGAGCTGGCTATGGAATGGGCTATGGTATGCATGGGTATTCACCGATGGCTAACTACATGGAAATGATGAGATCATCATCATATGGTCCATATTCTTCGAGTCTGCATATAGTGGAATGAATCCGTATATGAACATGTTTTCTTCTGGTTATAGTCCATACATTTCTAGAATGAGTATGATGGGAGCTAGCCCTTATTCTTATAGCAGTTCGCCTTACGCCTACATGCATGGCAGTGGGCATGGATTCGGTAGTTCTGTACATGGTTTTGGACAAAGTCTCTATGGAAACAGTTATGGGGGAGGAATGATGTCTCCTTACGGTTACAGTGGGCTAGGCTATGGAATGGGGGGATTTTCGCCTTACTCTTACAGTAGTATGGACCTAGGTAGTCACTATGGTATAGGAGGATATAGTGGAGGGATGATGGGAGGCTATGGCGGAGGGATGATTGGAGGCTACGGCGGAGGAATGATGTCACCCTATGCTTATAGTGGAATGGGATATGGAATGGGGGGTTTTTCTCCCTATTCCTATAGTGGGATGGGGGGAATGGGAATGATGTCACCTTACTCTTATAGTGGAATGGGGGGAATGATGGGAGGCTATGGTGGAGGAATGATGTCACCTTACGCTTATAGTGGAATGGGGGGAATGATTGGAAGCTATGGCGGAGGAATGATGTCACCTTACGCTTATAGTGGAATGGGTTATGGTATGGGAGGAATCTCACCTTATTCTTACAGTAGTATGAACCTAGGCAATCTCTATGGTATGGGAGGATATTCAAGGATGATGGGAGGCTATAGCGGAGGGATGATGGGAGGCTATGGAGGAGGGATGATGGGAGGCTATAGTGCAGGAATGATGTCACCTTACTCTTATAGCGGACTTGGTTACGGAATGGGGGGAATGTCACCGTATTCTTATAGTAGTATGAGCCTAGGTAATCACTACGGTATGGGAGGATACAGTGGAGGGTTGATGGGAGGCTATAGCGGAGGAATGATGTCACCTTATTCCTATAGTGGAATGGGATACGGAATGGGGGGATTTTCTCCTTATGCGTATAGTGGGATGGGAGGAATGGGAATGATGTCACCTTACAGCTATGGGATGGGAATGGGTAATGGTATGGGATATGGAATGACTTACGGTTCTATGGGAGGTCTTTACAGTGGCATGGGTGGTGACATGACCGGAATGTATGGTGGGATGAGGAGTATGTTCGGAGACCATAGCTTTGGCTTAGGAGGCATGTCTGGATATGGCTTAAGCGGTTATAACCTTGCTAGTCGCTTAGGGGGTGTCTATGGATCTATAGGTGATATGGGTGGAATGAACGGAGGCATGTATGGGTATGGTCTAGGAGGTATGGGAGGTCGTATGGGAGGCTATGGAGGCTGGCATGGAAGCTACGGGATGGGACATGGTATGCAAGGTCTTATGGGCAGGATGTTTAAAAAGTAATGTGCCTTTTTCAGTGATATAGTGCATTCATGTAAAGTTTTACTATTTTTTCAATGTTATAATTAAACAGATTTTCTGCAAAACTCGTTTTTTTATCCACGTTCATCAGGTTTGAATGCAGTTTGAAAGTATATAACTTCTGTAGCTATTCAACGGTTGTAATATCACTTGAGTATGCAAAAACAATAATTTGAGAAATAATTGTACCTACAAGAGCAAAACTTAGAACAAACAGAAACTATTCCATATATAAAGGAGCTCTGTCCTTCCTCAGCTCTTTTACACCAAACACTTTGATGCTTAAATATCTATAGTGCTAGGCAGAATGAATTTATGAGTATAGAAAATGTGCGATTAATTGTCTTTTCAAGAATTTCAACTGAATTTGATTTTTTTTTTTTCACACAAAAGTATATTAGTGTGCTTTTCCATTTTGACATAGGCTTAATGTGAAAAAGACTCCCTGATATACAGAATAATTTCAGCATGTTTTAAGTTTTCTCATGTCGCTCTTTACTTTGATTTTGATTTTTTTCTAATTTCTGGTTATTATTAACCAAGGTTGTGCCTGTGGGTACATTATTGCGCCTGTAGGTACAGCAGGTACAATCATGGTTGTAATTGTAGGTAAAATAGACACAACGTATTAAAGAAAAAGAACCGTAGTATATAGCAACTGGAAGTTGAAAAGGCTTTAAAAAAGCTGTCAAGTGAAGAAGAATCACCATTTGAGGCTGATTTGACAATGGTAATTGTTATTTTTGTTATTCTTAGTAGTAAGAGTTTATTGTAGGGGAGACCGGGGCATTGTGGACACTTTTTCACAGTATTGCAAAGAACTTTTCAGTAAGACTTTTTTAGCACATCTGATTCTACCAACATTAACTTCAGTATGTTAGCTTTATTTGACCTTTTACCAGATTCTCATGGGAAGTGATCAAACAAAAAGTGGCAAAAGTGTCCATATACCTGGATTACCGGGGTATAATGGACACTTGCTATGGGTAATTCGGACACTGATGTCCATTATACCCTGGGTCGCTAAAGTCAGAAATAGAAGAGTAAAAATCAGAATTAAAAAAGAGAGTAAAAGAGAAGCATAAGAAATCAGAAAGAGAAGAGTTGTTGATATCCATTATACCCTGGGTTGCTAAAGTCAGAAATAGAAGAATGAAAATTAGAATTAAAAAAGAGAGTAAAAGAGAAGCATAAGAAATCAGAGAGAGAAGAGTTGGTTGTTTATTAAAAATGTATCGAATATATATAACAACTAGGTATGCAGTGACAGCTAAGGCAATATTAAGCTGTAGGCTTTAATTCAACTCAGCTGTTCAACTGTGGTTCTTAAGACAATCACGACTACTTGATTTCAAATTGAGACAGGTTCACTTTAAATAGAAGCTGTTGTGCTTGTCGCATAGTGCCACCAGTAAATGATGGAAGGCCTTTGTTCATTTCGATACTTGCTCTGTCGAATGTAAAAAATCTGATCTGTTCTCGTAAACGTCATGAAAGGCACAATTCTTTTCGAGTAGAGTACCTCATATTTGTCTTCCTCCTGTGAAACTACCTTCCCAATTGAGTAGGTTGGGATTTTCCCTATTTTTTCCTCTAAGACAAGTGCATAGTAACCAATATTCACTTCTTCATAGTTTATGCCTCCCAGAACATCTGCATGCATGCTTTCATCACCTGAGTCACTTAGATGGAATTCTTCTTTCATTTCATCCTGACTACTCTCTATGGTGTCAAAACTCAGGGCCTTTTTCCTTTTTTATTGCAATTTTTGCCTTGTTACTTCTCACTTTTTTCTTTCCCTTAGCCTTTACTGTTCGTTCTGTGAAGTCTTTCGTGAGTTGATTTTTAACAGGTCTGTCAGAGGCTATAATGCTCTTGGTCTTTTTGCGGTTCGTAATATTTTTTCTGGCACTGGCTTTAGGGTGAAGAGAAGTTCGTTCAAGGGAGATATTTGGGCATACAGGCGTTTCTTCTTGTAATTCTGAAGATGCATTAGAAGATGTGCTTGGTTTATACAGCTCATTGCTTTCATGGGTATTAATGCTCAGAGTGGTTGGTTTTACACGATCAGAGACATGAGAACCCAAGAATTCATCATTCGTAAAAATATCACGGTTGAAGGGATAGACTCCAAAAACTCTGAAGCCAGACTTAATATTCTGAGGTTGGTTATGTTGGTTGTTGTTTGATGGTTATGTTTTAATGGTTTTGGCTGGTTTAATGTTGCTTTTTGGCTGTTGGTTATGAGTGTTGGTTATATGATTTGATGGTTGTGAATGTTGGTTATGTTGTTTGATGTTTGTTGGTTATGTTGTTTGATGTTTGATGGTTGTTGGTTATAGGTGTTGGCTATGTTGTTTGATGTTTGTTGGTTGTTGGTTATGGTTGATGTTTATTTTTGTTGGATATGTTGGTTATTGTTTGATGGTTATTATTACTTTGGATATATTTGAAATAAATGGTGTTACTAGGCAAATTCCCGCCTTGCTTCTAGGCAAGATTTCAAGCGCCTTAAATAATTTCTGAGACCACACTGGCTAATCATGATAAAACGAAACAATAGTAAAAAAAAGGAAAAAAAACAAGGATTATACAAGCCAGTGAAAAAATATGGACTAAAATGCAAATATTTCGGTCAAGACCTTCGCTCGACCGTCCTCAGTGCAAGATAATAACATTAAAATTACTAATAAAAATCCAAGGATACTATAAAAAAAATTCAAACCCTAAAACAAAGCACAACCAAAATTTGAAGACCCTGTCCATGAAACGGTGAAAGGGTAACTCAATGTTACCCTTTGAGATACCCTTTCACCGTTGCATGGAGAGGGTCTTCAAATTTTAGTTGTGCTTTGTTTTAAGGTTTGAAATTTTTTTATATTATCTTTAGATTTTATTAGTAATTTTAATGTTATTATCTTGCACTGAGGACAGTCAAGCAGAGGTCTTGACCTAAATATTTGCATTTTTAGTCCATATTTTTTCACTGGCTTATATAATCCTCGTTTTCTCCTTTTTTTACTATTGTTTCGTTTTATCATAGCTTCTTAAATGGAAATATCTGATTCTTGTTTGACAATTTACTTCATTTTAAGATTTCTTCAGTTTCAAAATATTTTTTGTTTTATATTGATGAATAATTTAAACAAAGGTTCAACTAGTTATTTTTTTGTTCGGCATAGTTGAAAGGTCCAATACCTCAGTCAAACTAAGAGATTTCATTTTGACATTGTTTACCAATTTACTTCACTTAAAAAATTCTTACATCAGTTGAACTATTCATCGCTGTTCTCTAGTTCATATATCTACATAAGAAAAGTATAGAAACCCAATTATCTATTTCTGTATCGAACAATTTCTCAGTCACCATCTTTAATCATTCTTGAACAATACTGAAGAACAAAAAAAACCCACTGTTTATCGACATTAAATTATTAAGAAGGCTATTATTTCTTTGAAATACACATTTAAATTATAAGTTTTGTGTCTAAAATTCATCTATTATTAAATTGATATGAATATTGGTCACGTAAGTAATAGTCAATTTGATGGATATGGATTATAAACCCTTTACTAACATTTTTCCCTACCGAACTGTATGAAGATATGAAAAGTATAGAAAACCAATTTTCTATTTCTGTATTGAACAATTTCTCAGTCACCATCTTTAATAATTCTTAAACAATACTGAAGAAAAAAACCCACTGTTTATAGGCATTAAATTATTAAGAAGGCTAGTTTTTCATTGAAATGCAGCTTTTAGGCCCAATGTATTGTTGTTTTTTTTTCCCCAGATGGCTATAACTACTAAAATCCTTTTCATGTCTAAAATTCATCTATTATGAAAATGCTATGAATATTGCTGGTGTAAAAAATATTTATAGGCCTTAATTTAAGGGTCCAGCTATCTCGTAATGGCTATGAACTACTAAAAATCTGACTAGTTTAATATATCTACATATATATTGCAATAGCTTCAAATTAATTGAAATATCTGAAAAACCTTGTTTGACAATTTACTTCATTTTAAGGTTTTCTTTAGTTTCATTATAAAATGTTTTGATTTTATATTGATGAAGAATTTCCCCAGATGACTATAAACTACTATTAAACACAGCTTCTGAATTTTGACAATTTAGGTTTTCTTCAGTTTCAAATTGTTTTTGATTTTATATTGATGCAGAATTTAAACACAGCTTCAACTAGTTGTTTTTTGTTCGGCATAGCTGAAAGCTCCAATACCTCAGTCAAACTAAAAGATTTCATTTTGATATTGTTTGACAATTTACTTCATTAAAAAAAAGTCTTACATCAGTTGAACTATTCATCGCTGTTCTCTAGTTAATATATCTACATATGAAAAGTATAGAAAACCAATTTTCAATATCTGTATCGAACAATTTCTCAGTCACCATCTTTAACCATTCTTAAACAATAATGAAGAAAAAAAACACTGTTTATCGACATTAAATTATTAAGAAGGCTGTTTTTTCATTGAAATACACATTTACATTATAATTTTTGTGCCTAAAATTGCTCTATTGTTAAATCGATTTGAATATTGGTCTCGTAAGTATTTTCGGTGTGCAAGCTATTTTTTTTCAGAAGAAAGATCACGGATAAGTGTTTATTTGTTTTTTGTTGTTCTTTTTTGTTGTTTTTTCCCCAGATGACTATAAACTACTATTAAATCTCTATATTGCAATAGATTCTTAAATTGAAATATCTGAACCTTATTTGACAATTTACTTCATTTTAAGATTTTCTTCAGTTTCAAAATGTTTTTTTATTTTATATTGATGAAGAATTTAAACACAGCTTCAACTAGTTATTTTTTTGTTCGGCATATTGAAAGGTCCAATACGTCAGTCAAACTAAGAGATTTCATTTTGACAATGTTTGACAATTTACTTCATTTTAAGGTTTTCTTTAGTTTCAAAATGTTTTTGATTTTATATTGATGAAGAATTTAAACACGGCTTCAACTAGTTATTTTTTGTGCTCGGCATAGTTGAAAGGTCTAAAACCTCAGTCAAACCAAAAACTTCATTTTGACACTGTTTGACAATTTACTTCATTTAAAAAAACAAAAAAACAAAAGTCTTACATCAGTTGAAGTATTCATCTCTGTTCTCTAGTTAATATATCTACGTGAGAAAGTATAATCACCAGATAAACAGCTTGTGCTAACAAACTTTAAGGAACGACTCGGACCATTTAGTTAAATTTAAGACAATTATTTTATTCAGTATTGTAGAACGGTCCAGCAACTATGTCATTGGGAATATTGAGTATGTCAAACCCGCAACTATGGCAAATTTTGATTTCATATAGAATAAAAATTCAACTAGTTATTTTTTTGTTCGGCATACTTGAAAGGTCCAATAACTCAGTCAAACTAAGAGATTTCATTTTGACATTGTTTGTCAATACACTTCATTAAAAAAAAAGTCTTACATCATCTGAACTATTCATTTCTGTTCTTTAGTTAATATATCTACGTGAGAAAGTATAGTCACCGGATACACAGCTCCTGCTAACAAACTATAAGAAGCGACTCGGACCATTTAGTTAAAGTTTTAAGACAATTATTTTTATTCAGTATAGTAGAACGGTCCAGCAACTATGTCATGGGGAATATTGAGCATGTCAAACCCGCAACTATGGCAATTTTGATTTTATATAGAAAAAAAGATATAAAATATTTTTCATGAAAATGACTATGTTAATAAAAAAACGAACAGAAATTCATTTATTAAAAAAAACTACTGGAACTTTAAATCAAACATGAATTTTATTATTAAGATAGTACTAAACAAAAAAGTCTTAGAATTTTTGAGCTATTCATTGCTATTTTCTGATTAATGTATCTTAGTTCAATGTAGACTGTTCTAAGAAACAACAAACACAGACTTATATCGTGAACGAAAGTAGTGGTAAACTACATTCGACATCTAGATTAATCTATGTTATAAAAGAAATAGAAAAACAGGCTAATGTCTTCCATCACTTACACGTAGAACTTTTCACGATGAAACTGTTATATTAATCAGATAAAATATTATCATTTAATTCCCAGGTCCCTGGGAATTAAGTGTTCTGTGTGTAAGTGATGGAAGACATTTGTATGTTTTCTATTTCTTTAATAACATAGGTTAATCTTGATGTCGAATGTTAATTCCCCTACCTGTGCGTTTGAAATTCAATACTATTTTTCCTATGGCTTCCGTGACGTCACAGGGTTTTGTTTTATTTGCTGAAAGTATTTCTCTAATACAGCACATTAGGAATGTCTTCTTAGTTCTGTCGGTTAGAGCACGTTCCATTGGAAGAGAATGACTTTTCGAGTCCTGGCGGGGTCAAGAACTATAAAAAAAGAAAAAAAAGAAGAAATATGAAATATGAAAGTGTGTTTCGAGCAAAAAATGAACCACCGAAAAAAAAATGTCTTAAGGCTTTTGGGAAGAAACTAATTCTCGATCAATAAAATGGTTTATAGCCCTGGGAAGCATGTTTCGACATGATTTGCCTAGAAACAAGGTGTGGTCGGAAAAGGGGTATGTACCGTGACAAACAGGCACTTGAAATCTTGCCTAGAAACAAGGCGGGAAAGAAATATTTTTCATGAAAATGAAAAAATAGATCCGCTGTTTAAAGTCAAGAATAATCGGACAGTAAGCACCCCCCCCCATGCAATAAAAACTTGAAACTTTTTGCAAACCAACAAATAACATAACCATCATACAACATAACCAACATAGCCATTAAATCATATAACCACCAAACAACAACAAACATAACCATCAAATCACATAACCAACAAACAAAATCATCCTAACCAACAAACATAATCATCATAACATAACCAATATAACCATCAAACAACTTAACCAAAAACCATCAAACATAACCAAAATCTAATAAACATATCCAACAATCATCAAACATCAACATAACATAACCAACATTCACAACCATCAAATCACATAACCAACACTCATAATCAACATTCATAGCCATTAAACATCAAATAGCATAACCAACACTAATAACCAGCACTCATAACCATCAAATCGCATAACCAACACTTAAAACCATCAAACAACAGCCAAAATAACAAAACAAACATAACCATCATAACCAACAAACATAATCATCATAACATAACCAACATAACCAACAAACAGCATATCCAACAAACATCAAACATAACCAAAATTCAATAAACATAACCAACAAGCATGAAACATCAACATAACATAACCAACATTCATAACAATCAAATCACATAACCAACACTCATAACCAACAATCATAGCCATCAAACATCAAACAGCATAACCAACACTCATAAACATCAAACAACAACAAGATAACCAACAAACATACCCATCAACCATAACCAACAACTGAAAAACATCAAACAACATAACCAACACTCATAACCAACAGCCATCAAACATTAAACGACATAACCAACAAACACCAAACAACATAACCGACACTCATAACCATCAAAATCACATAAACAATACTCATATCCCATAACCAACAAAAAACATAACCGTCAAACAGCATAACCATCAAACAACAACCAACATAACCAACAAACAACATCAACATAACATAACATAACAAAGAAACAACAAACATCAAACAACATAGCCAACACTCATAACGAACAACGATCAAACATCAAACAACATAACCAACAAACATCAAACAACATAAACAACACTCATAACCATCAAATCTCATAACCAACACTCATAACCAACAAACAACAAACAGCATAACCATCAAACAACAACCAACATAACCAACATAGAACATCAACATAACATAACCACGAAACAACATATCCCTCAAAGAACATAACATCAACATAACCAACATGACCAAGAATCATATGTTAAATTCCCCGTGTTAATTTCTCTAGGGATGTCCTTGAATCAATGGAGGGGGTACTTCTCTTGGGGAAAAGAAGGTATGGGTGAGGGGGGTTGATTTTCCTCCAAACACTGGCGACTCTTAAAAAGGAGCTAGATATTTAAATTCCCAATTAAATGAGCCTCCTCGAATGTTCAAACTATCTTCTTTTCCATAAGAACCTTGTATTCTCCCGAGGCATAACTAACAACCCTTGCCCCTAAGCTCTAGGGGTTTTACCTAAGCTCTGGAGGCCTTGTTAGATGATTTTTAAAAATATTTTAAACAAAATGGCTATCTCACAATTTCAATCGGATGCATTTGGGGAATAGAGGGCGTGGGGTAGACTATTTACCCTCCGATCACTTTTGACTCTTAAAAAGGGTACTAGAATTTCCAATTTACATGTAAATGAGCCCCCTCCGAAGTTTATAAAACCACTCCTTCCATAAAAAAAAACCTTATATGTTAAGAACAGGCAACTAGAATAACTTATAGCCCCGGCACAGAGTGCTCGGAGAGGGGGGGGGGGGCATCCCCAACGACATAATTATTGGACTTAAAGAGGGCACTACAACTTCTTATTACCCATCTAATGAGCCCCCTCCGAAGGGGGCTCATTGTTATGCCCAGGGGGGAATTTAAGATTCATACAGGTTCAGGTTCTTTAATTTACAAACTAAATACAACTACAATATGGGTATGGCCGGCTGAGAGTCTAGCTCGTATTACCAGGCAATCAATAACAAATAATAAAACAAATACATGTGATGGTATAAACTTCGAAGGGGGCTCATTGGATTGGTAATAAGAAGTTTTAGTGCCCTCTTTAAGATTCAGAATGATCAGAAGGTGAATGCCCCTCCTCCCTCGTATTTTCCCGAAAAGTATCTGCTTTATAGAAAGGATGGTCATATAAACTTTAGAGGGGGGCTCATTGGATTGGTAATTGGAAATTCTAGTAGCCTTTTTATGATTCAAATCGGAGGGCCGATACCCCCCTCCCGCAACTCGCATTTTCCTGAAATCCATTTGATAGTCATTTTGAGATGGCCATTTATTGTCATAGAAACTTCTAAAAAAGGCTCATTCGATTGGAAATTAAAGGAGCTAGTGTCTCTTCTAATAGTCAACAGTGATTAGAGGGCAACTAACCCCCCTCCCACGCCCACCATTTCCCCAAACACATCCAATCAAAATTTTGAGATAGGCATTTTGTTCGGCATGGTTAACAGCTTAGAAATTATGTTTTTGAGGATGAACCCCACCCCCCAGGGGGTCGTAAGTTATGCCCTGGGGCATATCAAGTTTTTATAGGAAGGACGGTCGCATAAATTTTGGAGGGGGCTCATTGAATTAGTAATCAGAAGTTCTAGTACTTTTTAGGATTCAAAGTGATCAGAGGGTGGACACCCCCACCCCACTAATCGTATTTTCCTGAACTGCATCTGATATAAATTTTGAGATTGCCATTTGTTTTTGGAGAAACTTCAAAAAATACTCATTCCATTGAAAATTCAAAAGGCCATTTTTAATAGTCAAAAGTGATTCAAGGGCATCAAGCCCCCCCCCCGTCCATATTTCTCAAAAAAATCTAATCAAAATTTAGAGATAGCTGTTTTATTCAGCGTACTTGAAAGGTCTGGAAGTTATGTCTTTGAGGATGACAACCCCCCCCCCCCCCCACAACCCTCAGCGCAAGGGTTTTAAGTTATGTCCCGAGGGCATGTAAGGTTTTAATGGAAAGGATGGTCGCATAAAATCCAGAGGGGGCTCATTGTATTGAAAATCAGATGTTCTAGTAGTAAAAAGGCATATTTACATACGGTACGAGATTTAATGTCCTTGGTAAAAGCCTGTACGAGATTTAATGTCCTTGGTCAAAGCCTGTACGAGTTCTTAAATGGGCATTGACCTACTAACGGGGTGACGCAACATGCTCAGTGAATAAAACCGGTACAAGATCACGAGCCTCTTTCTAGGTCAATGACAAGGGTTAGATTACGACCCAGGACGATGTGACATCATCAGACCAGACTTTCTAGAGGCGTTTGTTTGAATTTACGTAATTTCTATGTCGAAATTAAAATACCGTTTATTTGCTATGGCAAGTGGGGCGTTGTATATATTGATCATACTTGTCTGCACAGACCAGACTTTCTTGGAATGTTAGCTTTGAAACATGTCATAAATGCTTGAATATTAAGCGGGGACCCTAAAGAGATAGAAATTTGTCACTTAACGCTAAAAACGTTGAAAGTAATAGACTCATCAAGATGACATGGCTTTACTTCTCGACTGTGTTCTGTATAATACATAAGTACAATCGAGCAGTGTTGTCAATAAAAAACATGCAATAAAAGAGATAGAATTTTTTTACTTAACGCTAAAAAAGTTGAAAGTAATAGACCCATCAAGATCACCTAGCTTTACTACTCGAGTTTGTTCTGTATAGTACACAAGTACAGTCGAGCAGTGTTGTCAATATAAAATATGCAATAAAAGAGATAGAAATTTGTGACTTAACGCTAAAGAAAGTTGAAAGTAATAGACTCATCAAGATGACCTGGTATTACTTCTCGACTGTGCTCGCTATAATAGACAATTACAAAATATTGGATTAGTGAGACGATTATGAGTATGGACCATCAAGGACCACAAGCACCAAGAATCTCACTCAATCTCCAAGGGTCCCCTCTTCCTAACCTCCTATAGGTCCCCCTACCTTCCAACTTTTTTCGACACCACCAAATTTTCAATATAAAGGCTCCATTAAGAGTTAAAATGTGTGAGAAAAATTTATCGGAACGGCATCTCTGACTTTACCTTTCGAGACTTAGACAAGCAAATGCTATGAACATCTAATTCCGACACTTTTTACCTCACATTATCAAAAATGTCATTCCACTGTTTATCGACATTAAATTATTAAGAAGGCTACTATTTCTTTGAAATACACATTTACTTTATAATTTTCATGTCTAAAATTCATCTATTATTAAAATGATATGAATATTGTTAGCGTAAAAAAGATTTATAGGCCCTTAATGTATGGGTTCGGCTATCTTGTAACGGATATAAACTACTAAAAATCTCTATATTGCAATAGCTTCTTAAATTGAAATATCCGAACCTTGTTTGACAATTTAAAGATTTTCTTCAGTTTCAAAATGTTTTTGATTTTATGTTGATGAAGAATTTAAACAAAGCTTTAACTAGTTATTTTTTTGTTCGGCATAGTTGAAAGGTCCAATACCTCAGTAAAACTAAGAGCTTTCATTTTGAAATTGTTTAACATTTTATTTCATTTTACGGTTTTCTTAGTTTCAAAATGTTTTTGTCAGTCACCGTCTTTAATCATTCATAAACAATACTGAAGAAAAACAATTTCCACTGTTCATTAAATTATTGAGAAGGCTATTATTTCTTTGAAATACGCATTTAAATTATACTTTTCATGTCTAAAATTCATCTATTATTAAAATGATATGAATACTGTTAGTGTAAAAAAGATTTATAGGCCCTTAATTTATGATTCCGGCTATCTCGAAATGGCTATAAACTACTAAAAATCTGTATATTGTGATAGCTTCCTAAATTGAAATATCTGAACCTTGTTTGACAATTTACTTCATTTTAAGGTTGTTTTCAGTTTCAAAATGTTTTGATTTTATATTGACGCAAATTTAAACACAGCTTCAACTAGTTTGTTTTTTGTTCGGCATAGTTGAAAGGTCCAATTCCTCAGTCAAACTAAGAGATTTCATTTTGACATTGTTTGACAATTTACTTCATTTTAAAATTTTCTTTAGTTTCAAAATGTTTTTGTCAGTCGCCGTCTTTAATCATTCATAAACAATACTGAAGAAAAGCAATTTCCACTTTTTATTAAATTATTGAGAAAGCTATTATTTCTTTGAAATACACATTTAAATTATAATTTTCATGTCTAAAATTCATCTATTATTAAAATGATATGAATACTATTAGTGTAAAAAATATTTTATAGGCCCTTAATTTATGATTCCGGCTATCTCGAAATGGCTATAAGCTACTAAAAATCACTATATTGGGATAGCTTCCTAAATTGAAATATCTGAACCTTGTTTGACAATTTACTTCATTTTAAGGTTTTCTTCAATTTCAAAATGTTTTTGATTTTGTATTGACGCAGAATTTAAACACACCTTCAACTTGTTATTTTTTGTTCGGCATAGTTGAAAGGTCCAATTCCTCAGTCAAAACGAAGAGATTTCATTTTGTCATTGTTTGATAATTTACTTCATTTTAAGACTTTCTTTAGTTTCAAAATGTTTTCGTCAGTCACTATCTGTGATCACTCATAGACAATACTGAAGAAAACCAATTTCCACTGTTTATCGACATTAAATTATTAAAAAGGCTATTATTTCTTTGAAATACACATTTACATTATAATTTTCATGTCTAAAGTTCATTTATTTTAAAGTGATATGAATATTGTTAGTGTAAAAAAGATTTATAGGCCCTTAATTTATGGGTCTGGCTATCTCGTAATGGCTATAAACTACTAAAAATCTCCATATTGCAATAGCTTCTTAAATTGAAATATCTGAACATTGTTTGACAATTTACTTCATTTTAAGGTTTTGTTCAGTTTCAAAATGTTTTTGATTTTATATTGATGAAGAATTTAAACACAGCTTCAACTAGTTATTTTTTTGTTCGGCATAGTTGAAAGGTCCAATACCTTAGTCAAACTAAGAGATTTCATGTTGACAATGTTTAACAATTTACTTCATTTTAAGATTTTCTTTAGTTTCTAAATGTTTTTGTCAGTCACCATCTTTAATCATTCATAGACAATACTGAAAAAAACCAATTTCCACAGTTTATCGACATTAAATTATTAGGAAGGCTATTATTTCCTTGAAATACACATTTACATTATAATTTTTATGTCTAAAATTCACCTATTATTAAAATGATATGAATATTGTTGGTGTAAAAAAGATTTATATGTCCTTAATTTATGGGTCCGGCTATCTCGTAATGGCTATAAACTACTAAAAATCTGTATATTGCAATAGCTTCTTAAATTGAAATATCTGAACCTTGTTTGACAATTTACTTCATTTTAAGGTTTTCTTCAGTTTCAAAATGTTTTTGAATTTATATTGATGAAGAATTTAAACACAGCTTCAACTAGTTATTTTTTTTGTTCGGCATAGTTGAAAGGTCCAAAAAACTCAGTCAAACTAAGAGATTCCTTTTTGGCATTGTTTGATATTTACTTCATTTTGAGGTTTTACTTAGTTTCAAAATGTTTTTGATTTTATATTGATGAAGA
Organism: Artemia sinica; assembly: GCA_027921565.1. Taxonomy (NCBI): domain Eukaryota; kingdom Metazoa; phylum Arthropoda; class Branchiopoda; order Anostraca; family Artemiidae; genus Artemia; species Artemia sinica. The sequence continues at coordinate 42,458,596 of CM051260.1, read as the reverse complement.
ATTTAAACACGCATATTTTTTTTTAAACACGCAGAATTTTTTTTGTTCGCATAGTTGAAAGGTCCAATACCAAAGTCAAACTAAGAGATTTCTTTTTGAAATTGTTTGACAATTTATTTCATTTTAAGGTTTTCTTTAGTTTCAAACTGTTTTTCTCAGTCACCATCTTTAATCATTCATAAACAATACTGAGGAAAAAAAAAAAACACTGTTTATCCACATTAAATTTTAAGAAGGCTATTATTTCTTTGAAATACACATTTACATTATAATTTTCTTGTCTAAAATTCATCTATTATTTAAATGATATGAATATTGTTAGTGTAAAACAGATTTATAGGCCCTTAATTTATGTGTTCGGCTATCTCGTAATGGCTATAAACTACTAAAAATCGCTATATTGCAAAAGCTTCTTAAATTGAAATATCTGAACCTTGTTTGACAATTTACTTCATTTTAAGGTTTTCTTCAGTTTAAAAATGTTTTTGAGTTTATGTTGATGAAGAATTTAAACACAGCTTCAACTAGTTATTTTTTTTGTTCGGCATAGATGAAAGGTCCAATACCTCGGTCAAACTAAGAGATTACATTTTGACATTGTTTACCAATTTACTTCATTTAAAAAAAGTCTTACATCAGTTGAATTATTCATCGCTGTTCTCTAGTTAATATATCTGCCTAAGAAAAGTATAAAAACCCAATTTTCTATTTCTGTATCGAACAATTTCTCAGTCACCAACTTTAATCATTCTTAAAAAATACTGATGTAAAAAACCTTTATTTATCGACATTTAATTATTAAGAAGGCTATTTTTCTTTGAAATACACATTTACATTATAATTTTGTGTCTAAAATCATATATTATTAAACTGATATGAATATTGGTCTTGTAAGTAATAGTTAATTTGGTGAAAATGGATTATTAACCCTTTACTAACATTTTTTCTCACCTAACTGTATGAACATATGAATAAGTATAGAAAACCAATTTTTCTATTTCTGTATCGAACAATTTCTCAGTCACCATCTTTAATCATTCTTAAACAATACTGAAGAAAAAAAACACTGTTTATAGACATTAAATTATTAAGAAGGCTAGTTTTTCATTGAAATGCAGCTTGGTAATGTAATTTTCATGTCTAAAATTCATCTATTATTAACATGATATGAATATTGCTGGTGTAAAAAATATTTATTGGCCCTTAATTTACGGGTCCGGCTATCTCGTAATGGCTATAAACTACTAAAAATCTTTATATTGCAATAGCTTCTTAAATTGAAATATCTGAACCTTGTTTGACAAGTTACTTCATTTTAAGGTTTTCTTTAGTTTCAAAATGTTTTTGATTTTACATTGATGCAGAATTTAAATACAGCTTCAACTAGTTATTTTTTTTATTCGGCATAGTTGAAAGGTCCAATACCCCAGTCAAACTAAGAGATTTTCATTTTGACATTGTTTGACAATTTACTTCATTTTAAGGTTTTCTTTAGTTTCAAAATGTTTTTTTGATTGTATATTGATGAAGAATTCAAACAATGCTTCAACTAGTTATTTTTTTTTGTTCGGATTTGTTTAAGGGTCCAATACCTCAGTCAAACTAAGAGATTTCATTTTTGATATTGTTTGACAATTCACTTCATTTAAAAAAAAATTCTTACATCAGTTGAACTAATTTGATATAAAAAAAAAAACATTTGAAACTAAAGAAAACCTTAAAATGAAATAAATTGTCAAAAAATGTAAAAATGAAATCTCTTAGTTTGACTGAGGTATTTGACCTTAAAACTATACCGAACAAAAAAAATAACTAGTTGAAGCTGTGTTTAAATTCTTCATCAATATAAATTAAAAAAAAGTTTTGAAACTGAAGAAAACCTTAAAATGAGTTAATTTTATATTGATGCAGAATTTAAATACAGCTTCAACTAGTTATTTTTTATTTCGTATAGTTGAAAGGTCCAATACCCCAGTCAAACTAAGAGATTTCATTTTGACATTGTTTAATGTCGATAAACTGTGGAAATTGGTTTTCTTCAGTATTGTCTATGAATGATTAAAGATGGTGACTGACAAAAACATTTAGAAACTAAAGACAATCTTAAAATGAAGTAAATTGTCAAACACTGCCAACATGAAATCTCTTAGTTTGACTAAGGTATTGGACCTTTCAACTATGCCGAACAAAAAAATAACTAGTTGAAGCTGTGTTTAAATTCTTCATCAATATAAAATCAAAAACATTTTAAAAACTGAACAAAACCTTAAAATGAAGTAAATTGAAAAATAGAGATTTTTAGTAGTTATATTCATCAGAAAAAAACAACAAAAAAACAAATAAACACGCATCGTGATCTTTCTCCAAAAAAAGATAGCTTGCGCAGCGAAAATACTTACGAGACCAATATTCAAATCGATTTAATAATAGATGAATTTTAGACACAAAAATTATAATGTTAATGTGTATTTCAAAGAAAAATAGCCTTCTTAATAATTTTATGTCGATAAACTTGTTTTTTTTTCTTCAGAATTTTAAGAATGATTAAAGATGGTGACTGAGAAATTGTTCGATTCAGAAATTGAAAATTGGTTTTCTATACTTTTCTTATGTAGATATATTAGCTAGTGAACAGCGATGAATAATTTAACTGGTGTAAGACTTTTTTTACATGAAGTAAATTGTCAAAACAATATCAAAATGAAATATCTTAGTTTGACTGAGGTGTAGGACCTTTCAAATATGCCGAACAAAAGACATTAACTAGTTGAAGCTTTGTTTGAATTCTTCATCAATATAAAATCAAAAACATTTTTAAAACTAAAGTAAAACCTAAAATGAAGTAAATTGCCAAAACAATATCAAAATAAAATCTCTTAGTTTGACTGAGGTATTGGACCTTTCAACTATGCCGAACAAAAAAATAACTAGTTGAAGCTGTGTTTAAATTCTTCATCAATATAAAATCAAAAACATTTTAAAACTGAACAAAACCTTAAAATGAAGTAAATTGAAATATAGAGATTTTTAGTAGTTATATTCATCAGAAAAAAAAAACAACAAAAAAACAAATAAACACGCATCCGTGATCTTTCTTCAAAAAAAGATTGCCGAACAAAAGACATTAACTAGTTGAAGCTTTGTTTGAATTCTTCATCAATATAAATCAAAAACATTTTTAAAATAAAGAAAACCTTAAAATGAAGTAAATTGTCACGCAAGGTTCAGATATTTCAATTTAAGAAGCTATTGCAATATAGAGATTTTAGTAGTTTATAGCCATTACGAGATAGCCGGACCCATAAATTAAGGGCCTATAAATCATTTTTTTATACCAGCAATATTCATATAATTTTAATAATAGATGAGTTTTAGACATGAAAATTAAATTGCAAAGCTGCAATTCAATGTAAAAATAGCCTTATTAATAAATTAATTTGGATAAACAGTGGGCTTTTTTCAGTATTGTTTAAGAATGATTAAAGATGGTGACTGAGAAATTGTTCGGGACATAAATAGAAAATTGGTTTTCTATGCTTTTCATATATTCAAACAGCTTTTGGTGGGAAAAAAAATGTTAGTAAAGGCTTAGTAATCCATATCCACCAAATTGACTGTTACTTACGAGACCAATACTCATATCAATTTAACAATAGATGAATTTTAGACAAAAAAAAATTATAATGTAAATGTGTATTTCAAAGAAAAAATACCCTTTTTAATAATTTAATGTCGATAAACAGTGGGTTTTTTTTTTTTCTTCAGTATTTTTTAAGAATGATTAAAGATGGTGACTGACAAATTGTTCGATACAGAAATTGAAAATTATTTTTCTATACTTTTCTTATGTAAATATATTAACTAGAGAACAGTGATGAATAGTTCAACTGATTTAAAACTTCTTTTTAAATGAAGTAAATTTTCAAACAATGTCAAAATGAAATCTCTTAGTTTGACTGAGGTATTGGACCTTTCAACTATGCCGAACAAAAAAATAACTAGTTTAAGCTGTTTTTAAACTTTTCATCAATTTAAAATCAAAAACATTTTGAAACTAAAGCAAACCTTAAAATGAAGTAAATGTCAAATAATGTCAAAATGAAATCTGTTAGTTTGACTGAGGTGTTGGACCTTTCAATTATGCCGAACAAAAAAAAATCACTAGTTGAGCTGTGTTTCAATTCTATATCAATATAAAATCAAAAACATTTTGAAACTGAAGAAAACCTTAAAATGAAGTAAATTGTCAAACAAGGTTCAGATATTTTCAATTTAAGAACCTATTGCGATATAGAGATTTTTAGTAGTTTATAGCCATTACGAGACAGCCGGACCCATAAATTAAAGGCCTATAAATGTTTTTTACACTAACAATATTCATATCGTTTTAATAATAGATGAATTTTAGACGTGAAAATTATAATGTAAATGTGAATTTCAAAGAAATAAAGCCTTCTTAAGAAGTTAATGTCGATAAACAGTGTTTTTTTCTTCAGTATTGTTTATGAATAGTTAAAGATGGTGACTGAAAAAAATATTTTGAATCTAAAGAAAACCTTAAAATGAAGTAAATTGTCAAACAAAGTCAAAATGATATCTCTTAGTTTGAACCGTGTATTGGACCTTTCAACTATGCCGAACAAAAAAATAACTATTTGAGGCTGTGTTTAAATTCTTCATCAATATAAAATCAAAACATTTTGAAACTTAAGAAAACCTTAAATTGAAGTAAATTGTCAAAGAAGGTTCGGATATTTTAGTTTTAAAAGCTATTGAAATATAGAGATTTTTAGTAGTTTATAACCATTACGAGATAGCCGGACCAATAAATTAAGGGCCGAACCAATAAATGTTTTGTACTCTAACAATATTCATATCATTTTAATAATAGATGAAATTTAGACATAAAAATTATAATAAAAATGTGTATTTCAAAGAAATAATAGCCTTCTTAATAATTTACTGTCGATAAACAGTGGAAATTCGTTTTTTCAGTATTGTTTACGGATGATTAAAGATGGTGAGTGACAAAAACATTTTTGAAACTAAAGAAAACCTTAAAATGAAATAAATTGTCAAAAAATGTCAAAATGAAATCTCTTAGTTTGACTGAGGTATTGGACTTTTCCACTATACCGAACAAAAAAATACCGAACAAAAAAAATGAACTAGTTGAAGCTGTGTTTAAATTCTTCATCAATATAAAATCAAAAACATTTTTAAAACTGAAGAAAACCTTATCATGAAGTAAATTGTCAAACAAGGTTCAGATATTTCAATTTAAGAAGCTGTTGCAATATAGAGATTTTTAGTAGTTTATAGCCATTACGAGATAGCCGGACCCATAAATTAAGGGCCTATAAATCTTTTTTACACCAACAATATTCATATCATTTTAATAATAGGTGAATTTTAGACATGAAAATTATAATGTAAATGTGTATATCAAAGAAATAATAGCCTTCTTAATAACTTAATGTCGATAAACAGTGAAAATTGGTTGCTTCAGCATTGTCTGTTAATGATTCAACATGGTGACTGACAAAAACGATTTGAAACTAAAAAAAAAAATTTAAAATAAAGTAAATTGTCAAAAAAATGTCAAAATTAAATCTCTTAGTTTGACTGAGGTATTGGACCTTTCAACAATGCCGACAACAAAAAAATAACTAGTTGAAGCTGTGTTTAAATTCTTCATCAATATAAAATCAAAAACATTTTGAAACTGAAGAAAACCTTAAAATGAAGTTAATTGTAAAACAAGGTTCAGTTATTTTAATTTAAGAAGCTTTTGCATCATAGAGATTTTTAGTAGTTTATAGCCATTACGAGATAGCTGGACCATAAATTAAGGGCCTATAAATGTTTTTTTACACTAACAATAGTCATATCATTTTAATAATAGATGAATTTTAGACATGAAAATTATAATCTAAATGTCTATTTCAAAGAAATAATAGCCTTCTTATTAATTTAATGTCGATAAGCAGTGGTTTTTTCTTCAGTATTGTTCATAAATGATTAAAGATGGTGATTGAGAAAGACATTTTAAAACTGAAGAAAAACCTTAAAATGAAGTAAATTGTCAACCAAGGTTCAGATATTTCAATTTAAGAAGCTTTTGCAATATAGAGTTTTTTTTTGTAGTTTATAGCCATTACGAGATAGCCGGACCCATAAATTAAGGGCCTATATTTCTTTTTTACACTAACAATACTCATATCATTTTAATAATAGACGAATTTTACCCATGAAAATTATAATGTAAATGTGTTTTTCAGAGAAACAATAGCCATCTTGATAATTAATGTCGATAAACAGTGGAAATTGGTTTTCTTCAGTACTGTTAATGAACGATTAAAGATGGTGATTGACAAAAACATTTTGAAACTAAAAATAACCTTAAAATGAAATAAATTGTCAAACAATTTCAAAATGAAATCTCTTAGTTTGACTGAGGTATACGACCTTTCGACTATGCCGAACAAAAAATAACTAGTTGAAGTTGTGTTTTAATTCTTCATCAATATAAAATCAAAAAACATTTTGAAACTTAAGAAAACCTTAAAATGAAGTAAATTGTCAAACAAGGTTCAGATATTTCAATTTAAGAAGCTATTGCAATATAGAGATTTTTAGTAGTTTTTTTGTCCATTACGAGATAGCCGGACCCATAAATTAGGGGCCTATAAACCTTTTTTACACTAACAATATTCATATCATTTTAGTAATAGATGAATTTTAGACATGAAAATTATAAAGTGAATGAGTATTTCAAAGAAATAATAGCCTCCTTAATCATTTCATGTCGATAAACAGTGGAATGACATATTTCATAATGTGAGGTAAAAAGTGTCGGAATTAGATGTTCATAGCATCTGCTTGTCTAAGCCTAGGTCTCGAAGATTACTTTCAACTTTTTTAGCGTTAATTCACAAATTTCTATCTCTTTTATTCCATATTTTATATTGACAACACTGCTCGGTGGTACTTGTGTATTATACAGATCACAGTCGAGAAGTAAAGCCGTGTCATCTTGATGAGTCTATTGCTTTCAACTTTTTTTAACGTTAAGTCACAAATTTTTATCTCTTTAGAGTCCCCGCTTAATATTCAAGCATTTATGACATGTTTCAAAGCTAACATTCCCAAGAAAGTCTGGTCTGTACGAACAAGCATGATCAATATATACAACGCTCTACATGCCATAGCAAATAAACGGTATTTTGACTTCGAGATAGAAATTACATAAATTTAAAAAAAAACATCTCTAGAAAGTCTGGTCTGATGATGTCACATCATCCTGGCCGTAATCTAACCCTGTCATTTACCTAGAAAGAGGCTCGTGATCTTGTACCGGTTTTATCCACTGAGCATGTTGCGTCATCCTCTTTAGTAGGTCAGTGCCCATTTAAATCTCGTACAGGCTTTTACGAAGGACATTAAGTCTCGCACAGGCTTTTACCAAGGACACTAAATCTCGTACCGTATGTAAATATGCCTTTCTGCTTCTAGTTCATTTTTAAAGAATAAAAGTGATTGGGGGCACCCACTACCCCCACCTACGTCATATTTTTCTAAAAATACATCCGATAAAAGTTTTGAGATAGCCATTTGTTCAAAAATAGCCCAAAGATCATATAATAAGGCCTTTGAGGTGGACAGAATCCCCCAGAGTCTTCAGGTAAGGGTTATTAGTTGTGCCCAAGGGGTATATAAGGTTTTTATGGAGGGGGGTGTCGTTTGAAGTTTAGAAGAGGCTCAGTTGATATGAAATGCATAGTTCTAGTTCCTTCTTAAGAGTCAAACATGATGGAAAGTAAATACCCCTTCCCTGACATCCTCTTTTCCCAAAACGTATTCAATTGAAATTTTGACATAGCCATTTTGTTACCAATAGTCCAAGAATCAAATAAAAATATCTTTAGGGTGTACACGATTCCTCATAGCCCATTGGTAAGGGTTGTAAATTATGCCTGGGGCATATAAGGTTCTTATGGAACAGGTAGTCGTATAAACTTCGGACAGATGGAGCTCATTCGATTAGAAGTTGGAAGTTTTAGTACCCTTTTTAAGAGTCAAAAGGGGATTGAGGGCAATCAGCCCCCTCCCCCAAGCCTGTCATTCCCCAAAATATATCTGATCTAAATTTTAAGAGACATTTTTTGTTAAGCCTTGTTCAAAGGTCCAGTAATCATACTTTTGGGGATGTCAACCTCCCGACAGTCCTCAGAACAAGGGCTGTAAGTTAGGCAATTCGTTCATTGTTTCCACCCAGTATATGTTATTGAGAAAGGTATGCATGTTTGATCTCTACTTTCCAAAAAGACGTAGGGTATTCTGGTGAGACTTTAAAGAATGTTTAGGGGAATGTTGAACTAAATCAAAAGGCGTTATGTATATAAGGATTGTCAAAAGGGTGCAACACAGGAATAACTAAGTATATCAAATTAGGTAATTCAAGAAATAATAAGGGAGATGATCAAAAAGGCAATATTTGCATGCTAACAATACTACTACAACTACTACCAGTACTACTACTACCGCACTACCCCATTTACAGTATTAAGCGGAAATTGGAACTAAATCAAAAAAGACGCTATGTGTATGCACAGTGTTAAAATAGCGTATCTCAAGAATTGATTTTAGTATTCAATTGGAACTTTCAAAGAATACTTAAAGGGGAAGATCATCTTGCCAAAAGGCAATATTTACACACTACTGCTAATACTACTGTTACTGCTACATTTATTGCTTCTTCTACTGCATCTATTGCAACTATTTGTAGGGCTAAGAGTTTTCAGATCTCCCCCCCCCCCGGAAAATTTGGGACTATAAAGAAATTATAAGGAAACCAAAGGAAAGAGAGCAGAATAAGGAAAAAACATGGATATAATACGTGTTGCCCCATTGTTGGGGCAAAAATGTGTGCTGCCTGCCAATAGATTTTATATAAGGAGAATATAAGCTCTAATAAATGACTGAGTGACCCTTTTCCAGTTTTCCACAAACATATTTTCTATATGATTTGGTTGGAGTAAAAAAAAAAAAAAAAAAAAAAAAAAAAAAAAAAAAAAAAAAAAAAAAAAAAAAAAAAAATCAAATTCTTCATAGTAATGAATCTTAAATAATTAAGGATCCTTGTCAATAACGAAAGAGCCTAATTATTGATAAAATTTACTCAAAGAATCAGCCTTTTATGGTGATCCTAAATATTTATTTGTTTATTAGTAATTAGTGTAGTCCCCCCCGTATTTTGCTCTAGAACCGCCCCTCTCATGATTAGCTAATGGTATATAGTTGAAACTTTCAAAGATGATAAAATAAAGCAAAAGACAATATGTATATCCATCTTGTCAAAACTCTGCATAAAATATGTGAAATGTCTCAGGAGTAGTTAAGGGCATTAAGTAGAAACTTTCATAGAACATTGACGTGGATGTCTCACTGGATTAAAAGACATTATGTGCATCCCGGTAGTTAAAAAAGCGTATCGTGGAATGACGAATGGCATTAAATGACGATATCCAAGGAATGACGAATGGCATTTAGTTAAAACATTCAGTAAACGTTGAGGTTTATGTTGAAATAAATCAAAAGTCTCTAAATAGAACTAATAGATTATTAAGCCAAAGACATAAACACTTGAGAAAATATTCATCGTATTAACCATAAACAAGCTCCGGCAATCAGAAACAGTTTTGAAATTAATTTAAAAATAACTTTCTGTATAAACAGTTACGAACTGGAAGTAAGAAGCGACGCCGCTCAATAGTGACAGAAACTCTAAAAAAACGGAATTTTGATATCAATAGATATATCAAAGGAATTGGCTTCTAATGCTGATTCCAAATATATAAAGTTAATTAAGTTTAGCGGTATCTGTCAAAAGCTACGATCCTGAGGAAATTTGCTTCATTTTGTAAAAGGGGGAAACACCCCCATGAAGTTAAAGAATATTAATGAAAATTACGCCATTGAATTAACGCATTTGAGCATGGATTACGATCACGGATGCGTGTTTATTTGTTTATTTTGTTTGTTTGTTTTCCTTAGGGGTGATCATACCAAACCAAAAGTCGAAAATTAATAGTTCTAGTACCCTTTTTAAGTAAGCAAAACGATTGGAGGGCAGATAGCCCCCTTCCCATCCCTCTTTTTCCTCGAAGACATCCGATAAAAGCTTTGAGATAGTAGTTTGTTCAGCATAGTCGAACCATCAAATAACTATATACCTTTGGGGATAACATGACCCCCCACAGACCCTGGGGAAAGGTTTGTAAGTCATGAAATTTTCCCATCGTTTACTTACAGTATAGTATTTATTATTAGAAAGTATGCATACATTTTAGGGATGGGGGGGGGGTAGTTGTCTTCTTGGGGGATTTTCCACGGCGACAATTTTCGGTGGAGAGGGAAGTTTCCGGAGGGAAACTTTCTCGGGACTCTTTACAATGTCGGAATTTACCAGAATTCCTATGCAAAATTCTTTTATTTACCTTACATTCTCTATGCTTATTTAATTCTAAATATGGAGACACTAAGGAGAATTGTCCGAGGGGACATTTCTACCGGGATGGAATTGTCTGGAGTATCTTTCCGTAGGGGGGGGGGGTGGGTTCACGGGATACATTCTCCATGGGAGCGTTCTCCACAGGATAAAAGCAATGAGAGGTCTCTAAGTCCAAAAAAAAAAAAAAAAAAAAAAAAAAAAAAAAAAAAAAAAAAAAAAAAAAAAAAAAAAAAAAAAAAAACAAAAAAAAAAAAAAAAAAAAAAAGAAAAAAAAAAAAAAAAAAAAAAAACTGGGCAGATAGGGAAAACCATCAGGGCGCTCTCAAAGACGCAGGTGCTAATGTTTAGTTGGTATGTTGCACACATGTGCTTGTTACGTTACAGTTTAGTAGATGTTATTATTTACTTACGCAGATTTAAATGTGGATGACGTGGAGCTCAACAAATACGAGCACACCCTCCCTAAGGGCATTCTCGCTAGTTAAGTGGGGAACCCCGCATTAAAAAAATGATCTTAGTACCCCCTAACAATTCATAAGGCTTCCCGGGATGCTCTCCCTCAGGACCTTCTCCAAAGACTCTAGTTTAATGTTTACTTATGTAAATTTAAAAAAAACGACGCAGTTGCGTGGGGTCAACGACACTTGTTTTGGTAAGGTTTACACAAGACTTGTTTCAATCCAAGAAGTCTCATGGATACAACACAGTTTATAGACAGTAAGCTTATCGCAGATAATTTCTGGTCTTCGGTCTCGGTGCGAACAAAAAGCTCCTCCCACTTGTTTGTGCCTTAGCGGATTAGTTTGTTATCGTCAATCACTGAGAAATGGTTACCAAGTGCATTATTCGTAATAGCGGGTTTCCACTTGTTTCGTGTCCAAGAGAAATCTGACTTGTCTACCCGCGAAAAGATCTGATAACGCCTATGTTTCTATCTGCAAAAACGTTCTCGGAGCACTCGCACCCCTGTCCGGGTTTTTATAATGGGAGAGATAGAGAATGATCATACTGCTGATTCTATAAAACTGTGGGATACAAACACCGAATATTTCCTGTTACTCGGCCTGCGCAAGACTTGTTTCGATTCCAAAAAACCTTCTTAACTTGAGCCACAATGGTTTTTCCCGTTACTTGGCCTACACAAGATTTGTTTTTGATTCCGAGAAGCCTCGAGGATATAAGTAGAGGAGGGGGTACCAGCGCGGACGGGACTCCTTATAGGGCATAGAACCGGACGGGACTCCAAATAAGGGCATAGCCTCCCTAGGAGAACACGTGGTTAATGGGGTCAATGACCTCTTTTTCCGAGGTCGATTTATTTGATGTTTCTATGTGTAATAGCTCCGGTGCGAAGTGTTTGCCACATGCGCATTGAATTCTAACGGGAACAATGTTATTGATCTAGGACTCGAGGGGGAAGTGAATTTCCGAGAACTTGATTGCGTAATCGTTCGTGAATGTCATGGCGTCCAGAAATAGTATTTGTTGTTGTTTGGCCACGTGTAATGACATGAGGGGTGATTTACATAATCGCTAGGGAAATTATTGATTCACGATGGGGGAATTAAGAAACAAACATGCTTCATTATTGTTTGGCCACGTGCGAATGACATGAGGCGTGATTTACATAATCGATTGGGGGAATTATTGATTCACGAGCGTGGGGAATTATGAAACAATATGGACATAGAGTCCCTAGGGAGAAAGATTACGTAATCGCTCAATGACCTCTTTTCCAAGGTCGATTTATTTGATATTTTTCTCGGCTAGCCTGGCCTGAGAACTTGATTTACATAATCGCTAGGGGGAATATTGATTCACGAAGGGGAAATTAAGAAACAAACATGGCTTCATTGTTGTTTGGCTAGCCTGGCCTGAGAACTTGATTTACATAATCGCTAGGGGAAATTATTGATTCACAAAGGGGAAATTAAGAAACAAACATGCTTCATTGTTGTTTGGCTAGCCTGGCTGAGAACTTGATTTACATAATCGCTAGGGGAAATTATTGATTCACGAAGGGGAATTAAGAAACATTAAGGCTTCTTTAATCTTAGGTCTGTGGGAAATAAACGTTCATTAGGTCAGAGAGAAAATTAATATTCTATTTTTAAATAGGGCTTCACGAAGGTGGGGAATTAAGAAACATAAGGCTTCTTTAATCTTAGGTCTGAGGGATATAACGTTCTTTAGGTCAGAGAGAAAAATTAATATTCTATTTTTAAATAGGGGCTTCATCGATCTTTAATGTCAGGAATTAGAAATGACATCACTTGTTATCTTGGAATTATGTGGGAGTCTAAAGAGATAGAAATTCTATTTTTAAATACGGCTTCACGGAGCTTTAAGTCGGAGAGATAAATTGATATTCTAACGAAACCATAATAGTTTAGCTAGGAACATTTATGAGATGAAGAGATTAAACGTAGGAAAGGTTTCCTAGAAATTTGAAATGTGAAAGCACAGAGATGCCAAAAAACAAAAGGGAACACACAGAAATTACTTTTAGGGATTATTTGGGCGAAACGGTTTTTTAGACAGGTTATGGAATTATTTCGGCGAAACCGTTAGAGACGTTTTAAAAGATCATTTTAGAAAGGTTTTTAGAAGAGGTTTTGAGTGTGGTCGTTATAGTAAACAAGTTCTATTTGAACAGTGTCGTGAGGTCCTCTACCCAACCCCAAAGGGCCCCGATCGCCCTACCCCGATCCAAAGGGTTCCAATCCCCCATTTACCCCAATCCAGATGGAACCACCCGGTCCCCAAAGGTTCACTGGGCTCCCACCCGGCCCCCCAGACCCCCAAAGGCATCATCCCCGGGCTCCGTCTTTCGTTGATGTAATGTTGTCTGAAACCTATGATTTGGGGTGTATGGGTTGCTATTTTTGACTTTTCTGAGTTGGATTTCTTAGTCTTCATAGGTATGTGTTGTCTGAAACCTATGATTTGGGATGGGTGGTTTGCTATTTTGACCTTTCTGAGCTGGATTTCTTAGCCTTTCATAGTGTGTGTTGTCAGAAAATTTTTGATTGGGATGTGTAGTTTGCTATTTGGACTTTTCAGAGCTAGAATTCTTAGTCTCTCATAGGTGTTTGTTGTCTGAAACTTCTAGTTTGAGATAGTAGTTTGCTATTTCAGACTTTTATGAGCTAGGCTTTCCTAGTATATCGTAGGTGAATGTTGTCAGAAAATTATGATTTGGGATATGTAAATTTCTATTTCGGGCTTTTCTGAGCTAGATTTCTTAGTCCCTCATAGGTGTTTGTTGTCTCAAACCTATAGTTTGGGATGAGTAGTTTGCTATTTTTGACTTTTCAGAGCTAGGTTTCTTAGCCTTTCATAGGTGTTGTCTTGTCAGAAACTTATGATTTGGGATATGTAATTACTATTTTTGACTTTTCTGAGCTAGATTTCTTAGCCTTTCATGGGTGTTTGATGTCTGAAACCTATAGTTTGGATGAGTAGTTTGCCTTTTGGACTTTTCAGAGCTGGATTTCTTAGCCTTTCGTAGGTGTGTGTTGACTGAAACTTATGATTTGGGATATGTAAATTACTATTTCGGGCTTTTTCTAAGCTAGATTTCTTAGTCTTCGTTGGTGTGTGTTGTCTGAAAACCTATGATTTGGGATTTTTAGTTTTTGCTTTTGGACTTTTCAGAGCTAGGATTCATAGTCCCTCATAGGTGTTTGTTGTCTGAAACCTATAGTTTGGGGTGAGTAGTTTGCTATTTCAGGTTTTGAGCTAAGGTTTTTAGTATTTCATAGGTGTGTGTTGTCTGAAACTTATGACTTGAGGTGACTAATTTGCTATTTCAGGCCTTTCTGAGCTAAGGTTTCATAGTATTTCGTAGGTGAATGTGGTCTGAAACTTATGATTTGGGATGTGTAAATTACTATTTCGGGCTTTTTCTAAGTTATTTCTTAGTCTTTTGTTGGTGTGTGTTGACTGAAACCTATGATTTGGGATATAAGTTCTTAGTCTTTCGTTGGTGTGTGTTGTCTGAAACCTGGTGTGTGTTGACTGAAACCTAATGATTTGGGATATAAGGTTCTTAGTCTTTCGTTGGTTAGGTTAGGTTAGGTTAGGTTAGGTTAGGTGTTCTTGTAAATGTTTTAAATATGAGCCTTCTATTGCGAAAACGCACAAAAGTTTAGAAAAATGCAAAATGTTCCTTTATTATCTCTGCAATACGGCTAAAAATGAAGAATTCATACACATTTTCAACTAGCTAAAGGGTAAATGTTTTAAATATGAGCCATTCTATTGCGAAAACACACAAAAGTTCGAAAAAATGCAAAATGTTCCTTTATTACTACCTCTGCAATACGGCTAAAAATGAAGAATTCATACGCATTTTCAACTAGCTAAAGGGTAAATGTTTTAAATATGAGCCATTCTATTGCGAAAACACACAAAAGTTAGAAAAAATGCAAAATGTTCCTTTATTACCTCTGCAATACGGCTAAAAATGAAGAATTCATACACATTTTCAACTAGCTAAAGGGTAAATGTTTTAAATATGAGCCATTATTCGGCGAAAACACACAAAAGTTAGAAAAAATGCAAAATGTTTTCCTTTTTTACCTCTGCAATACGGCTAAAATGAAACTTTAAGCGCTGCTGGAACGTAAAGTGAGATTTTTGAAAATGTATAAATATGATCTTCATTTTTGAAGAGACATTCTGAATTCTATTCGAGTCATGCGATCGTGTTCAAGAGTTCGTGTTAACGAATTGTAAGTAAGGAGCGTCCCGGCTCTAATGGTAACCGAAACTCTTGAAAACGGGTTTTTTAGCTCCATGAAGGTAAAGCAAGTTGACATTTCCTTTAAAGAATCAGATTTCAATGCTGATTTTAAATATATAGTTTAGTCATCCCATTCAAAAGTTACGCGCCTGAGAAAATATGGCTGTATCTTTTCGGAAAATGGGAGAAATACCCCCTAAAAGTTATAAAACCTTAATGAAAATCAAATCATCATATTCATCGTATCACAGAACCCTACTATAGAGGTTTCAAGCTCCATATCTACAAAAAATGTGGAATTTTGCTTTTTTTACCAGAAGAAAGATCACGGATGCGTGTTTATTTTTATTTATTTATTTTTTTTTGTTCCAGGGGTTTTCGTATCGACCCAATGGTCATATAATATCGTTGGAGGACTTATTGAAGCGGAAATTAAAAGTTCTAGTTCTCTTTTTAAGTGATCAAAAAAATGGAGGACAACTAGGCCCCCTCCCACGCTCATTTTTTCCAAAAGTCACCTGATCAAAATTATGATTTTCAGGGTCGAGTATTTCTAGCAAAAAATATAGTTAATTCTAATTAATGGTATGCAAAATGTGGCTTACAGATACCTTATTTACAGATCTGGATATTCCAAATCGTCACGTTTTTTTGCAAGAAAATTATAGGAATAAAATATATTTCTATGGTTCAAATATTAAAATCCATAGGGGAAAATATAAATAAAATTTAAACATACATTAACCATCGAAGGACCGGTGACTTTCATTTGAACTATTCATTACTTTATATATATATAATATATCTTTATTTCAATATGCACTGAGGTTGATGTCATCAAAACACTAAATAATATGCGGTAATAACGGTATATTTCCTTTCCTTAATCAAATATGACGCTTTTTATATTGAATAAGGCCCCATCCTAAAGAGGGTTCATCCCCTTAAATCCTTCTTAACGTTTTATCACTCTTTGAGGAAAAGGTTACGCATTATTTGCTAGTTCTTTCTTCCATAGTCTCAAATCAGTACCGTAGTTTTTGCCTACTCGTGGGCTCACTGAGGTGGGATGGGTTATTAGAAACAAATTGAAGTGAGACACAATACTTGTGGGAAATGTGTTTTAGGGGCCAAATTGTTTGGAAAACTAAATTTTTTTATCAATATTTTAGGAGAACCTAGGTCAGAAGGGGTTCATCCCCCAAAAATCAAGGGTTCACGATGGCAATGCAGTTTCATAATGAAATGTTACCCTCTATATTTTTCAAAAAAGAACGTAGAAGCTTTATGGCTTATAAGTCTTGACAGTGGGTTAGTGACAAAACTTATCGTTTTAATGCTGGGAGGCTAAAAAAGTAACAATATATTTACCCGGATAATAGGGTATCCCCCCTTGTTTGAGAGTCAAGGACCCTCCTGGGAAATAAAGTGATAGGCTCTTAAACATAATGTCGAGGGACCTTTTTCAAGGATTCTATCCCTCCTAAAAATATTTTAGGCTTTTTCAAAACTTAAAAAAACCTATACCATTTCAAAGGGGGAAATTAACGGGTTGTTGGGCCCCATATTCGAAACTGTTACTGGGGGCACTGGCCCTCCTCAAAATAGTTTTATGCTTTTTCGCCACTACTTTAATAATATATCCCTTTTCAGATTAAAACCAAACCCTTCCAAAGGGAAAATTATTGGGACTCTTCGAGTCCCTCACTTCATAGTTATTGGGGGAGGGGTTTGAGGCCCCTTTCCTCCCTAAAAGTTAGAATTATGGATTTTTCCAACATTGCTAAAATAACATATTCTTTTTCATATTAAAACCAAACCATTTCAAAGGGAAAATATCCTAGATTGTTGGAGTCCTAACTGAAAGTAAGGACAACATGAAAACTTAAAAAGAACATAAATTATTACATATATGATGGAGGCTGGCCCCTCTTCATTATATTACTCTTTATGCTAGAATTTTTTAAGAACATTTGAAAAAGCTGATTATTCTAGTTAAACGGCCCTTGTGTTTGAAGATATGTTCTTAAAGAATTCGGACAGAAAGTCAAATTTAGCTTACAGGATTCAGCCCGTTTTTAGAGTACTGCTTTTAAGTCCTACGATAATCGACAGTAAAAGTGTAAAGAAGCTACCACCTGCTTGAACAAGACGTTTTAATTTAAAATCCTTTCCCTTGTTTTTGACAGCTAAAGCACGTACAAGTGAACGGTGCTGCTATGTCCGTTGCATAATTACTTCTGGCAGCTGAACATTGCCCTCAGTACAATTTAAACAAAGCTCTAATGAGAGATCAATGAATTCTCTTTCAACAAAATGTTTGAGTGTAGCCTTCCCAAGCCTCGGATTGAAATATCTAAGTCGGAAAATAAATTTCTGTTTTCATGTAGTTTTTAGTGCCATGAAGGCAACTAATGACCCTTTTCACTGTTTAATGGTAGATTACCGTAAGTTCATTGTCGAAATATCGGTGACTACACGTAAATCCGCGGTTTGTCGTGATTAAGATCAGTAAAATGTAAACATAGGGTTTATTCTTTGCAAGATTTATGCCAAGAATAAAATTTCAGTTTACTGGGTTATATTTGCTTGTTTAAAGTTCTGAGGGAACCTGAATTACGAAATATCCAGTAGATGATGTAGTAAGTACAAGTAAAAGCAAGTTTTCTCATACATTTGCTCTGACGAAAGATAGTGCGGAAGAAAACTGTTACGGAAATTTTTTCATGATGAGCTCAGACCGTCAATAATTGTAGCATCTCTTGAGACCATTGTTCATTGGATTCAAGATAAATTATCAATAATCAACCATGAGTTTTTTTCAATAATATTAAACACATCAAGTCCCTGTATGAATTTTGTGTCTGGTGCAATAGTTGTTATTTTATCATAGGACTCCTGCCACACGCTGTAGCAATAATATGTTTTTAGATTTTCTAAGAATAATTTATCACGATTTGGATTATTTTAATTAAAAGTCTCGTTCTGCCAGACATTGATAATCCCCAAAGAAACGACCTGAATGGAGTTTTAAATTGATACAGATTACCCTTCTCATTGTCAAAATACCATTAACTGCAAAATGCCTCAATCTATTGAATAAATAATAATTTCATATGGTTGAAAACACAAAAAAATAATAACAATACATGTTTTCTTTATTGAAAATAAATGCACTGCAAAAAATAAAAAAATTCAAATATCGCATTTCTGTTTTACAAACATAGACACTTGGGAAAAACAACAACATTTTATTTACAAAAATAAGGTACTTGGGATAAAACCTTAAATAAAAACACAACTTAAAAGCACTTTGGAAGGGGTCCGCCCCCGGGGATGTGGAACCACCCGCACCCCTTTAAAGAGCGAATTGCCATGACTTTTGCTCTTGGAACTAGACAACTTTCCACACAGTTATTACAAGCTCTCATGTCAAAATTCTCTTTCAGATGGTGTGTAGCACCCCCTTGCAGACTTTTCTGATTTCCTCATTGTGGGTGTGCACACAGTACCCCTTCGGTCCTGAAAGCACACTGTGGGAAATCAAGTCATTCTCCGTCTTGGATTTTAGAAATAAACGTTTACTTGGGGCCCAGCACTTCACTAGCTCATTGTAAATGGCCTTGTTCCAATTGGTAAAGTCTATTTCAGATCCAATATGGCTACGATTTTCCAAATAATCTAATAGATGGTCTGTTTTAACTTTTTGCAGGGTGGATGAATCAGTGTGCCCATAATACAGTCGAACTTGTCCCTTCCCCAGCCATTGGAGCCTATACACACTGTAATAAAATTCCAACATGAACTTTTTTGATATTTTTAAAATGGCCCTGCCAACAGCAATGTTTTTATTCATAAGAACATTTCTTTTTTTTCTATGTAAAAGGACCATTTTCGAGTCTATGCTAGTGAATGATGTAAATTTTGGATTGACAATGATTCAAGCATATTTTTTTGGGGTCGGTTGCAACGTCACAACGACTGTCATTGTGTGCACTCTCGCATGTTTTACCGGAGGCTGAATTTAAAATGAGCTTAAAGATTTCTTTTCAACTTTTGTTTTGCTTCAGAACGTTTACTGACATAAGTTTTCAATAAATATTTTCATGTATGGCTTCTGGTTGAATTGTAGGGATCTATGGATACTTGTGACCTTGAAAGTTTTGATTAGTCTTCACCTCAAAAGAACGCGGTGTACAACAATATTCTTTTTCTGATGATGGTAGACAAGTTAATTTTTGTTTTGAAGGTGTACAGTGCATATCCCTATCCTCTACCAAAGAAATATTTTATGGACTCGCTGAGTCCATAGGCACCAATCTGTTCATGTAAGGGAAAACAAAATCCCTTACCGAGTCATGAAGTTCCAAAGGTTTTTTCATCATCAATTTAAAAAAAACCATCCTTGTGGTCCATTCTCCTTAACAGTGGTAATGTTGGAGAAATTTGCATCACAAGGATTGTTGAGCTATTTGTAATTCCTGCTTGGGAAAGAGTAGTGTGATATTGCCGACTGAGAAAGGAGTCTATATCGAGAAAAAAAAAACTACGTCCAACTTTTTACTGGTGTGTTGTCCAGTCGGAGAGATTTCCAGGATATGATCCCCGTGGAAAACATACCTTCCCATCATGGACCTCTCTATAAATAAATGCTGAATCATGTCGATGATCAAGCCTGTTTTTTTTCAGATTATGAGGATTAAATCCATCGCCAAATGAGGAGTTGAAAAATAATACCCAAATCCAAGCCAAATTTCTCATAGATTTTATCCGTGTTTTTACATCCAACTTCCAAAAACTTCAATGCATCACTTGCCAACTATATTTTAAAATAATCCACTCTATTTTGACAACCTTCATTTGCCCAAGCTATCTTAGTAAATTTATAGTCTGAAATGGTGCATTGGTGATCATCAAGTGAATAAAAAAACACTTCAATGGGTGGCAATATTTCCTAAAGAAGCCTCGAGGTAGAGTTTTAGGACTCATACGGGTATATGCCCTTACACGTTAATATTAATGAATCATACATTTCATCATCTGGAAAACGGTGTTTAAGGAGGGAAAAATATTAAAATCGTCGCATTTCTGTACTTGAATTAATTTTCTTAGGGCTTTGGGAAAATACTATAGGATCTAGGTTCGGATTTTATTCAAGCACGAATTACCATAATCTTTTGCTTTCCATTTTAAATCTAAGACTAGCAGCTTCTCAGATGATTAGGGTATAATATTATAAGAAAAAGAACCATCTACCCATGAGCCATATACAACTTCCTCTCTATGCAAACTTACCAACGTTGGCAATATGAATTTCAACCATATTTGGAATCGTGTCTGTGATTTGGTAGAAATTACTGTATTTAACGTTTAAAACTGCATGATTTTATTAGCCAGGCCACGAAAGTAACTCTCCCCCAGATAAGATTGTGTTGTTTAAATGATCATGGTCGCAAGACTGGTATCTTCCCACCACCTTCGACAAATTTCCCCTTACAAACACAATGCACTTTCTTATCTTTAATGGTCAACCGGTCCTTTGGTGATAGGCTCATTGGATAGGTTGCGTTGCGCAATCGTGAAAATGACTTATTAGCAGTTTTGATAAAGGGAATCATGGCTGCACCCATTCAATTTTCCCCACCCAATGTCTCGAAAACATCTACCAATTGCATGGCATAACTAAAGTGTCTTTGTGTATGTGAAAAGGAGAAAACAATGACTTCATGTTCTTTAACAAGATTCGAGTTCGATGGATCTTAAACGCCCTGTGAACTTGGCTTCGCAATCTAACTCCCCTTGTCACTCTGTAAGAGCGAATTCAGAAAGTTCTTGGATTGCAAGAAGGCATTGTCGCCCAAAACCGTCTCCACAGATTGATACCCATGACCCTTACAGTGCCTTAAGTAAGGTTTCAACTTTAATTCCTTATAGAAACCCGGTAGACACGTTGGAAAATAATGACATGAAGTGTGCTTCTTTCCTTGAATTACAATATGACTAATATCTGTAATTAAAAAAATGTTCATTGAGCCGGGATTCACTGGTAGGCTCGAACAGAAGCCATACCCATTGCTTCACCGATTCAATGGATGGAGTCCTCATTAAATACATTGCCTCCTTTTTATCTTCACGTTCTTCCTCCTCAAATCTCCATCATACCGTAAAACAGTAGCACCAATCTTTAAATACTCATCAGTCTGCTTAAAAATATCTATTCCTTTAAGTGTTACCGGATATTTTTCTATTTAAACAGTTAAAATCTACTTTAGGAAATCCTGCTCCTCCCTAGGCCCATTAACTGCCGAATCATCCAAATAGGCTTTACTAGCATCATTTTGTAGGGGAGTTAACCTGCTATGAGGAATGCAAACTTGAAACAATGTAGTACTGTATCGAAATAAATTTCTTGTAGACCCTTACGCCCCTTTAAATTTGAATTATATATTAAATTTTGTACTTTCACCTCTTATAAAAAGTCCTTTTTAAATTTAATTACAATAATATCTACGTTCTTAGTAAATACAACCACTGAACCACTATTCCTCTCACAATAGTAATCTAATTTGGTTATAATACTGTTCATCCGTTCCAAAAATACATCTTCCAAACTTTGCAGGTCCGGTCAAGTAGTATCATTTTGTATCAGTTTGCATATAATGCAAATACACCTCACCTGACTTTTAGTTTAAATCTATTTTTGTGCAATGGATGTGTTAATAAATCCTTCCCACCCCACTCCCGAATCTGTATTTCAAGAAGAGCTCAATTCTTGCTCACATAGGAGTGGAAGATGTCTGTAGGATCCGTAACAATACTACCCGCCATAAGTAAGTTAAATGGGTCTTCAAAGATGGCCCTATAAACAAATAAATTGCGCAAGGGAGAGTTCAACAAGTTACACTGTGTCAATGCAGGAGGCTTTTGGGATTTTCACATCCTAGGCCACTATCACAGTGTCCCACTCCCCTGGTCACCCTCTTTCTCACAGTCATTGTGAGTGCTCAGGGAGGTCGCCACTATCTGTTCTGCTACTTGTCTCTCAATTTGTTGGGCTTTAACTCCTCTAGCAGTCGATCCAAAACTTCAGTATCAAGCCCAAGTTCCCTCACAACGGTGTCTAAATCAATGTTAGGGGGAATCGTAGTATCTGCCTCACAAACTAGTCCTCCAATAGGTTATCGAGCCAATCTGGGTCATTGATGTTGTTATTCCCCTCTGCTTGTATTTCAGCTGCAACCAGGAATAAGAATAAGAAGTTTAAACAGCTGTGATTTTAATCTAAAAGAAGAATGTATTACTTTCATTATGATAAAAAACCTATATCGAATTTTTGAGGGTCAGGGAACTCAAAAACCCCGGAACTATCGAACAGGGGGACTCCAACAGTCCAAGTTTATTTCCCCTTTGAAATGGTTTTGTTTTATTGGCCTTACCAAGAATATATTATTTTAGCCGTATTGAAAAGCTTAAAAATCTATTTTTAGGAGGGGTAGTGTTCCCCAGCAGCTTCGGACAAGGTCCCCAGCATTCCTACTATTTTCCCGCTTTGGAATGGCATGGTTTTATTAAGCTGAAAAAGAATGGATTTGCCATTCTGTAAAGCCTATAACTTTATTTCTTAGGTTCAGGAGCAAAAACCTCCCTCCCCCTCCCAGAACTTTCAAACAAGGGGCTCCAACAGTCCCTGTTGTTTACCTCTGAAATGGTACAGTTTTGTTAACTTGAATAAGAATGGATTCACTCTGTTGAAAGGCCTATAACAATTTTTAAGAAGGTTCCAAACCCTCTAAAAAGGGGGGGGGGAGCTGACAGCCTATTGATTCCTCCCGTAGAGAAGGGGAGACATTCTTTTGCTTAGATAAGTTTAATGTAACTTTTTATGTATACTACCATGAGTAAAAATTAAAAATTCAGTTTTTGAATTTCAAAGTTCACATGGTAAATAAGCCGCACATATTAATCATTGGAGCTCTACAATCTTTTGGAAAAATATCAAGGGTGAAGTTTTACTATGACTCTCAATAACTGCAGTTTTGCTAACGAGACGGCTACCATTAATGCCATCCATTTGTATCGTGGTCAGTGAATACTACATCTCCACGCAATGCATGATGGGCCCAATTCGTGAAGGTCCCTCATCTTCGCTTTGCATGTTGGTCTCTGCATTGTCATCGCATACCCTCAGTTTCTTAAATGGAGGATCCCCTTCTGGCTTGGGTTGTGAAATAAAGATTAAAATGTTTTACTGTTCCAATAATTGACGCTTAAAAATCATAATTTAAACAAGTATTTTTTCTCCCTTGAATTTTCCTCTAATAGTCCATCCCGCGACGACAAGCCCAAACGTAAGCAAAAATACGGTGCTGATACGACACTATGGGGTAAACGTAAGCAAATGTTGCATAACGCCTTTGCTCTAAGAATGATTTAAACTTTAAGAGGGATTTTATGGAAGGCCTTGAACAATATTAAGAATCTTAAGTATATTCAAAAAGGCACTAGTTTAACAATCTTTATTTACCTTAAAACCACTCTCAAACTCTGACATTTCAATACATATATAGAGACCTTGTCCTTTAAATATTCACACTAACTATTTTGACCAAAAACCGTCACTTTACCATAGGATATGTAGAAACACCCGTTGTCCAATTAGATTGTTGCAGGGGTGTATATGAAGGTAGATTTTGACATACGCTATTCACGGATAATTAAGATTTAACTGATAATACCTGTTGGTTTATATTAACAATCTCTTTGTCGGATGCATGCGCTTTCAGTAAGATTCATTAGCAGTAATCTTTTTAGGGTTGTATTTGACTTGGAAATGTGAATATTGTACTGGATTCATGCAATGTAGTTTGGGTGTTATAAAAGTAGAACCCCCTTATTACATACAGGGGGGAGTGACGTCACAACGGGTCAATGACACCATTTTCAAGGTCAATCAGGGGGTTGTTTTTCTGAGTGTATTGACTCCGGGACGAAGCTTGCACATGCGCACTGAATACTAACGGGTCAATGTATTGATCCGCTAACGGGAACAGAATTACGTGTCTCCTTCTAGGTCAATCAGGGAGTTACGTAATGTTTCCTTACATCAAATACGCCCTTGAGATTTTGTTTATAAGGGACATGCGTTAATTATCATACAGTCTCAAGCCACCATGGAGAGTACATCTGATATTATTGATTTGGAAAATTTAGCTACACAGATTTATAATATGAGTTCTGTTTAGTGAATTTTCTTAGGTTATTTCCAAATAAAATCATTTTTTGTAGTCCCCCTCCAACATATTCAAATTCAGGGTTTATCCCCGCTCCAAAAAAATCTCCATTAAGCGATGTTTTATTGTCGTTAGAAAGCATAAAATACGTTCATTTTTCCACTACGTAAGCCCCTCATCCCTCCTCCCACCATTCATCACCATTTAATTCTTTCATTTGAAGTAGCTTCTCAAATTGTCTTTTCACATGCATTTAAAACCAATAGAATCGGTAAACTCGTGATATATACCTTGAGAGGGGAGAGTTAGTAAACAACCTTAGAACGCGCCTTATCTAAATTAAGAAAAACAAAGGGTGAAAACACCACATTGAAAGGATGTAGATTGCGGGTGAAAACTATGCTTTTTAACTATGATAGTATTAGGCTAGAAAGCCATGTCTTTAATTTAGGGGGAGGGTTGCTAAAATTAGACCTTTGTCTCTTGCACTCTAAGCAAAATACACCTTTTATTATTAAAATCGGGAAAAGCTTGCTTTTTGCAGACATTTATACCTTAAGAGGGGTTGTTCTATTCCCAAATGGCTTTGATGAAAGCAAATACTTCCCTTATGAAGAGATATAATGGTTTAGTTAAATCTTCAATATTTTACCTTCCCGGAAAGAAAGGGATAGGGCAATTTAAATGCTCTTATTTTCGTATTCATTTATTTTATCTACTCTTTAGGTGATTATTAGTTTAAGAGGCTTTTCATAAGAATCTTACCTTCACTCATTTTTTTTCTGTAAAGGGAGTCATTATTTTATACTAAATTTTTCTTCTTTTCTAGGACAATTATGAAAAATACCCGCCTCTTGAAAAGAGAGCTAGGGTTAATGACGCTATTCCCATGCAACAACTGGAGATAGTTGGCCCATCGAGAGCCACCCACATCCCTTCCAGACCTGTCCAAGTCCCATTCGCGCCAGCCCCTTATGCAACCAGGTAGAAAGATAAAGAGAGAGTGGGCGGGTAACTACAAAATGGTGAGCCCCACTGCTCCAATCCTCCAAGCCAGTGACATCGCTACACCGGCTACACAACCCAATGACATTGCTGGCCTGGCTTCATAAATTATTTTTCCCCTCCTGTAAATTTAGGGTTATGAGAGATTATCCTCTTTTTTTAAGGGCAGTGGTGGACAACGCAACGTCGGACAAATTTATTAACTGAATTTAGCGCTTAGACGATGATTTTAGTTTAATATAAACCTTCATAGTACCACTTCATAGTAAGTAAGATTCGGGGATTGAGTTAGGGTGGGATCCTCACAAACAAATAGGATAATTTGGTTGCGAAGGCAACGCTTTGATTCTTGTCATGTTTTTTCACTTTTTCATAAAGTTAATCTTCTTTCAGAATCCACTATGGAAAAAATCTCCTAACTATATGCACCTTCATCTTCTGGACATCATATATGATCCGCGTTGTCACTGGCTTACTAACCGGAAGATTCGTGTGATATCAAAGGATTCTGAAATCATGGAATTTATTCACAAAAGTAAGAATTGTGGAAAACTCGTTTATACATATAATGTAGATGTCAAGTATGACATTGATTAATAAACCGTATTTCTTATAGAAGTTCAATGTATGAAATTATATCTAGTGGTGAGAATTGAAACTCTGTAGATTCATCCGAAATATAATTTCTGTGTCTGAAGTTTGCTCATTGCTTAGGAACAACTCTAACATTCAAACATTTATGGCAAGTTACCAAAAGTTCTTGCATTTGAACCTTTGAGTAGTGAGAATATTAAAAAGTCATAGAAATTTACTTGAAATCACAAAAAAACACTTTTTGGTAGAACTTCCACCGATCAAATTGAAATTGGGATGTTCATATTTCTGAAAACTAAAACCCAACTTTATTAAAAAATCGAATATTATTAAACACAGCCAAGAGTATTATACAGAACACAGCCACGAACTAAAGCCATGTCAATTCAAGTGTCTCACTCCACCCAAATCGTCTTGTAAATGTCTCAAAATGTATCGTCCTTTCTGAAAACTAAAACCAAACTTTCATAAAAAATCAAATATTATTAATAAAATCACATGTATTTTAAACATGGGCATTCTTATTTCCGAAAACTAAAACCCGACTTTATTAAAAAATCGAATATTATTAAACACAGCCAAGTGTATTATAAAGAACACAGCCACAAAGTAAAGCTAAGTCAATTCAAGTGTCTCACTCCGTTTCGCCCAAATCATCCTCTAAAATGTCTCAAACTGTATCGTCCTTTCTTTGAAAGTAAAACCTAAAGAAGGAAACTTTTTAAAAAAATCAAATATTTACTTGAGTTGCTATCACATCATTTTAACATGGGCGTTCTGTATTTCTGAAAACTAAAACCCAACTTTATTAAAAAAACAAAATTATTAATAAAATCAGAATGTATTTTTAAATGTGGGGCATTAAGTAAAACACCATTGTTACTTTAATACAGAAATGTTGCTATTTAATCACACCACAATTTTACTCTTATAAATAATACTTTTCATCCCTGCTAACACGTTTTCTGTTCGAATAGCAAGTCTTCTGCCAGAGTTCTAAATTTTTTCTTAGAAGTAACAATTTTTTATTGTGAAGCAACTTTTCTTCAGATGTAGCAATGGTAATACTAACAAACCTTCTCATCAAAGTAACAACATTTTTACATTAAAATAACATACTTTTACTTAACACACACAAATTCTTTAAAAATAATATTTTTCATCAGTGATAACACGTTTTTCTGTTCGAACTAGCAAGTTTTCTGCCAAAGATACCAAATTTTTTCTTAGAATCAAATTTTTTGATTGTGATAAAACTTTTCTGTCAGAAGTAGCAAGTTTTGCTTAACACTAACAACACCTTCTCATCAAAGTAACACCATTCTTCTTTAATAATTCCAAACATTACTTTAACACACACAATTTTTCTTATAAATAATATTTTCATCAGTGATAACACGTTTTTCTGTTCGAACTAGCAAGGTTTTCTGCGAGAGATACTCAAATTTTTTCTTATAAGTAACAACTTTTTGATTTTGATAACAACTTTTCTGTCAGAAGTAGCAAGTTTTTCTTACGCTAATAAACCTTCTCATCAAAGTAACAACATTTTCTTTTAATACTACCAAACGTTTTACTTAATACACAACAATTTTCTCTTAGAAATAATATTTTTCATCGGTGATAACGCGTTTTCTGTTCGAACTAGCAAGTTTTCTGCCAAAGATACCAAATTTTTTCTTAGAAGTAACAAATTTTTTGATTGTGATAATAAGTTTTCGTGCGCGCGTGTAACCTAGCAATTAACCTTAAAATGAATCGCTCATTATAACCTAAGTTAGATGAACCTAAGTTAACGTAGAGAAACCTAACTTTGAAAGAAAACTTGTTAAAAACCAGTTACTTCTAAGAGAACATTTGATAGTGTTAAGTAAAAGTTTCTTAGTATTAAGAAAAAGTTGTTACTTCAATGCGAAGATTTGTTAGTGTTTAGGGATAGTTTGCTACTTCTGACAGATAAATTGTTATTTTCAACGAAAAAATTGTTAATTAAAAGAAAACTTTGAAAAAAAAGTTTTTACGTTATATACGTTGTAAAATTAAACGTTTAATTTTTGAGAAAAATTAAAAAAAAACATTTGGTAGTATTAACATGTTTTTCTTTGAGGAGGGAAGATTTGTTAGTGTTAATCAAAACTTGCTAATTCTGACAGAAAAGTTGTTAACACAATCAAAGAAAAGTTACTTCTGAGAAAAAATTTGGTATCTTTGACAGAAAACTTGCTAGTTCGAACAGAAAACGTTTTCACTGACGAAAAAATATTATTTCTAAGAGAAACTTTGTGTGTTAGGTAAGAGTATGTTAGTTTTGAAGGTAAAATGTTGTTTTAATATGATGAGAAAATTTGTCAGTGTTAAGCAAAACTTGCTACTTCTGACAGAAAAAGTTTTTATCACAATCAAAAAATTGTTACTTCTAAGAAAAAAATTTGGTATCTTTGGCAGAAAACTTGCTAGTTCGAACAGAAAACTTTTTATCATAACGAAAAAATTTTTACTTCTAAGATAAAAAGTATCTTTGACAGAAAACTTGCTACTTCAAGCAGAAAACGTGCTATTTCTAGGAGAAATTTGATAAGTAACCTTAAGGAAAAATTTATGATTCGAAGAAAAAAAATCTGTTATTAATAAACGTTTGTTAGATTAAAGAACCTAATGTTGTTACTTTTGATGAGAAGGTTTGTTAGTGTTAAGCAAAACTTGCTACTGCTTGAAGAAAACTTGTTATCGCAATCAAACCATTGTTACTTCTAAGGAGAAATTTGGGATCTTTGTTAAGTAAACTTGCTAGTTCAAGCAGAAAGTGTGTTATCACTGGTGAAAAATATTATTTATTTCTAAAAAAATTGTTACCCCAATTTCTCTTGGAAGTTACATTTTTTCATCAGTGATAACTCGTTTTCTGCTTGAGCTTGCAAGTAAGTTTTCTTTCAAAGATACAAATTTTTTCTTAGAAGTAGCAATTTTCATTATGATGACAAGTTATCGAAATAACAAGTTTGTTAAGTCAAAAAAATACCAAATTTTTCTTGGAATTAACAATTTTTTCGTTGAAGATAACAATTTATCTGTCAGAAGTAGCAAACTATGCCTTAACAAATCTTCGCATTGAAGTAAAAACTTTTTCTTAATACTAAAAAGTTTTTACTTAACACTATCAAATTCCTCTTAGAAGTAACTGGTTTTTACTTTTTCTTTCAAAGTTAGGTTTCTCTACGTTTAACTTGGGTTCATCTAACTTAGTGTTTATCATGAGGCGATTCATTTTAAGTTTAATTTAGGCTAGGTTACACGCGCGCGCGTAACATTATTATCACAATCAAAAAAAGTTACTTCTAGGAAAAAATTTGGTATCTTTGACAGAAAACTTGCTAGTTCGAACAGAAAACGTGTTATCACCGATGAAAAATATTATTTCTAAGGAAAATTGTGTGTGTTAAGTAAACGAGTTTGGTAGTATTGAAGTAAAATGTTGTTACTTTGATGAGAAAGGTTTTGTAGTGTTAAGCAAAACTTGCTACTTCTGACAGAAAAGTTGTTATCACAATCAAAAAATTGTTACTTCTAAAGAAAAAATTTGGTATCTTTGGCAGAAAAACTTGCTACTTCGAAACATGTTATCGCTGATGAAAAGTGTATTTTCTAAGAGAAATTTGATAAGTAAAAGTACGTTAGTATTTCTATGATTCGAGAGAAAATCTGTTAGTGTTAAGTAAACGTTTGGTAGTATTAAAGAAAAATGTTGTTACTTTGAAGAGAAATTTGTTAGTGTTAATCAAAACTTGCTACTTCTGACAGAAAGGTTGTTATCACAATCAAAGAAAAGTTACTTCTAAGAAAAAATTTGGTATCTTTGACAGAAAACTTGCTACTTCGAACAGAAAACGTGTTATCAATGAAAAATATTACTTCGAATCTGTGTGATTCAGTAAGAGTATGTTAGTTTTTAAGGTAAACTATTGTTACTAGATGAAATTTGTTAGTGTTAAGCAAAACTTGCTACTTCTGACAGAAAAGTTGTTATCCCGATCAAAAGATTGTTATCTAAGAAAAAATTTGGTATCTTTGGTAAAAAAAACTTGCTAGTTTGACAGAAAAAAGTGTTATCACTGTGTTATTTCTAAGACAAATTTGTGTGTGTTCAGTAAAAGTATTAGTTTTAAGGTAAAATGTTTGTTACTTTGATGAGAAGGTTTGTTATTGTTAAGAAAAACTTGCTACTTCTGACAGAAAAGTTGTTTATCACAATCAAAAATGTTACTTCTAAGAAAAAATTTGGTATCTTTGGCAGAATACTTGCTAGTTCGAACTGAAAAAATGTTATCACTGACCAAAAATATTATTTCTAAGAGAACATTGTGTGTGTTAAGTAAACGTTTGGTAGTATTAAAGAAGAACGTTGTTACTTTGATGAGAAGGTTATTAGTGTTAAGTAAAACTTGTTACTTCTGACAGAAAAGTTGCTATCACAATCAGAAAATTGTTACTTGTAAGAAAAAATTTGATATCTTTTGCCATAAAACTTGCAAGTTCGAACAGAAAACGTTTTATCACTGATGAAAAATATTATTTCTAAGAGAAAATTGTGTGTGTTAAGTAAAC
This sequence comes from Artemia sinica, assembly GCA_027921565.1. Classification (NCBI taxonomy): domain Eukaryota; kingdom Metazoa; phylum Arthropoda; class Branchiopoda; order Anostraca; family Artemiidae; genus Artemia; species Artemia sinica. Next base: position 42,427,905 of record CM051260.1, on the reverse strand, counting down.
GTTTTGGTAGTATTAAAGAAAAATGTTGTTAATTTGATGAGAAGGTTTGTCAGTGTTAAGGAAAACTTGCTACTTCTGACAGAAAAAGTTTGTTATCACAATCAAAAAATTGTTACTTCTAAGAAAAAATTTGGTATCTCTGGCAGAAAACTTGCTAGTTTCGAACAGAAAACGTGTTATCACTGATGAAAAATATTATTTATAAGAGAAAATTGTGTGTGTTAAGTAAACGTTTGGTAGTATTAAAGAAGAATGTTATTACTTTGACGAAAAGGTTTATTAGTGTTAAGCAAAACTTGTTACTTCTGACAGAAAAGTTCCTATCAATATCAAAAAATTGTTACTTGTAAGAAAAATTTGATATCTTTGGCAGAAAACTTGCTAGTTTGAACAGAAAACGTGTTATCACTGATGAAAAATATTACAGAAAAAAAGATTAGTAAAAGTAGGATTTTATGAAAAGCCTCTTAACCTAATAATGATCTAAGGAGTAGATAAAATCAATGAATACGAAAATAAGAGCATTTAAATTGCCCCATCCCTTCCTTTCCAGGTAAAACATTGAAGATTTAACTATTCCATTATATCTCTTCATAAGGGAAGTATTTGCTTTCATCAAAGCCATTTGAGAATGGAACACCCCCTCATAAGGTATAAATGTCTGCAAAAGCAAGCCTTTCCCGCTTTTAATAATAAAAGATGTATTTCATTTAGAGTGTAAGAGACAAAGGTCTAATTTTAGCAACCCTCCCCCCTAAATTAAAGACATTGCCTTCTAGCCTAATACTATCATAGTTAAAAAGCATAGTTTTCACCCGCAATCTTAATCCTTTCAATTTGGTGTGGCCACCCTTTGTTTTTCTTAATTTAGATAAGGCGCATGCTAAGGTTGTTTACTAAATCTCCCCTCTCAAGATATAATCACATAGTTTTTATCTATATCACGAGTGTACCGATTCTGTTGGTTTTAAATGCATTTGAAAAGATAATTTGAGAAGCTACTTCAAATGAAAGAATTAAATGGTGATGAATGGTGGGAGGAGGGATGAGGGGTTTACGTTGTGGAAAAAAGAGCGTATTTTATGCTTTCTAACGACTATAAAAAATCGCTTAATGGATATATTTTTTGGAGGGGGGATATACCCTGAATTTGAATATGTTGGAGGGGACTACAAAAAAAATGATTTTATTTGGAAATAACCCAAGAAAATTTACTAAGCAGAACTTGCATTATAAATCTGTGTAGCTAAAGTTTCCGAATCAATAATATCAGATGTACTCTCTATGGTGGCTTGAGACTGTATGATAATTTAACGCATGTCCATTATAAACAAAATCTCAAGGGCGAATTGCGATGTAAGGAAACCTTACGTAACTCCCTGATTGACCTAGAAAGAGACACATGATTCTGTTCACGTTAGCGGATCAGTACATTGACCCGTTAGTATTCAGTGCGTATGTGCAAACTTCGTCTGGAGTAAATATAATTAGAAACAGTCCCTTGATTGACCTTGAAAATGGTGTCATTGAACCGTTAGTGGATCAATAATCTGACTGTGACGTCACTCCCCCCTGTATGTAATAAGGGGGTTCTACTTATAAAATCTTATCAGCTGCCATCTAAGCATACTTACTTTTTCTTATGGGGGATTAGTATGGATATGGGACGCCTTCATTCCTTAATATGCTTAGAAATAAATTATTACCTGGAGGTATGCTCGAATCATGCCCTTCTTAAAATTCCTTCTGTTACTGGTCATCTTGAATACTGTACTGTTGACTCTTTTCGCTTTTTGCTCATTTTATACCCTGGAGAAACAAATTACTACCCGGTCCAGAACCCGGTAAGATGATCAAAAACTCTTGTGTAAGCCGAGTAATGGTAAAAGCTACTTGGCCGTTCATATCAATAAGACTTTTGTGCATTGAATCGTAAACCCAGCACAGAAACAAACCCTTGTGTATTCTAAGTAACGGGAAATATCTGGTGTTTGCATCCATGAAACTTTTTGGACCAGAATAAACCCATATGTAGGCCAATTAACGGGAAATATCTGGCGTTGGCATCCATGAGACTTCTTGGACCAAAACAAACCCTTGCGCAAGCCCTACCAAGACAAATGTTGTTGAACCTCAAAACTACGTCATCTGCATATAAATTTATATAAGTAAACATTAGACTTACGTGTTGGAGAAGGTCCGAAGGGAAAACGTATCGATTAAAAAAATCTTGACAAACAACTTCAAAGAAAAAATCTTGACAAACAACTTCAAAGAAAAAAATCTTGAAAAAAACATCTCGAAGAAACAAAACTTGAAGAAAAAACAGCCTACTAAGCATTAGTCGAGTTAAATATCCAGTAGCTTAAAAAAAGTTCCAGCACTGGAAATAGAAGGAATAGGGCGCCGCTTGCATCCACAATACCCTCACTCCTGAGAAATACTCCAGAGGGAATTTTCTACGGGAGTAACTTTCTAATACGGGGCGGGTGTGTGTTTGTGTGTGTGTGTGGGGGGGGGGGGGGGGAGTATTCGCGGGAAAACTTTTCCACAGGAGAGGGGATTTTTGGCATGATTTTGAAAATGAAAGGGTGCTTAGAAAAATTTTTCACATAAGATTGTCCGCAAGAAATTTTTCTTGGAAAATTCTCTCCTAGAATGGATTTGTCTGGGGGGAATTTTACTGGAGGTGGGGAATATAAAACGTTGGAAGAAGATTCCATTGAGGTATTTTTTTCGTGCAAGGAAGGAATTTTCCATGGAGGGGGAAGCCGGATTCTCTGGCATCATTTAAAGACGATCAGAAATTAAAAACAAAAACAATTTTTTTCAATTGAAAGTACTTAAGACAAACATCAAAACTTAAGACAAACATAAATTACTACGTATATGAGGGAGGTTGCCCCATCCTTAATACTTTGATCTTTACGCTAAAGTTTGACTTTATGTCCAACTTTCTGCCGCTCGCCCTAGTCTCCATTTACCGTTTACCTGAGCTGTTTACCCAAACAGTGTGAAAACTATAGGTATCCCTGTTTGCCTGTGGGATTCGGGGACTTGTCGGTCATGCGTCAATCCTAAAACTCGGTAGCCCCGCCTGAGACTCCAGGCGGGTGGGCCCTATAAGGCTTAGGTCGCTTGTTCAAATGTGAGTCCAAGCAAATTTAGTCCCCTGTTTTGCATACAAGTTTAGTGGACACTTTCCAGTAGGCAAAGCTCATATAGTTTTAAACAATCTCAGGTGCCCAATTTCATACGAGTTCCTTAGACTTGATCAGTCACAAATCTTAGTAAACTTTTATTTGGGGTCTCCTATTGCCTTCAAATGGCCCATAGAACTCTTACGCCATGCCTAGCTTCCTTAGTTTTGCCCTAGGGATGATGGATGATGGACTGTCTATCAACAAGTGAAATGACATCATTTTTATACAATTCTGAAAAAAGGGTAATGCCAGCTTAGCCTCTCACTCAGACTATCTGTCTTTGTTTTTTTCTCCAGCCATGGCTCTCAACTTTTTCAAGAAAATTCTGAAAAAGAGTTATGCCAGCTTTGCCTATCATGCAGACTATCTTTCTTGGCTATTTCTCCATTAGCCATAACTCTCAACTTTTTCATCACAGTTCAGCAAGTTAATTTTAATTCCCGGCCTTTGGTCGAGGCCGAAGGCTGAAACCGAGTCCGTTGATTTTGAATTAAAATTAAATAAAAAAAACAAGTTTTTTAAACTGAAAGTAAGGAGCGACATTAAAACTTAAAACGAACAGCATAAAGGGGCTGTCCCCTTATTCCGTGAAAAAAATAAAGTTGTGAGAAGGGCTGTCCCCTCCTCGTTTTAAGTTTTAACGCCTCTTTCTCTTTAACGCTAGTTAAAGTTTTTTATTGAATAATTGAAAACAAAATTTGAAAATTTTAATAAATGGCTGTCTCTTTTTCTGAATTTACAAATAATTACGTAACGAACTTCTATATTCGTATATTTTCTCTTCTGGCAAAAAATACGTTGCAGATATAGTTGCAGATTTCTGCATATATGAGCTTGAAACCTATGTAATAGGGTTTTGTGATACGCTGAATCTGACGGTGGGATTTTCATTAAAATCCTTTCACTTTAGGGGATGTTTCCTCCCTCAATAAAAAAAAATCAGGTAAATTCTCTCAGGCTCGTAGCCTTTGATGAGTAATACTAAACTTAATAAAATTTATATATTTAGAATCAGCATTATAAACCCAATCTTTTGATACATTTATTGACATCAAAATTCCGTTTTTAAAAGTTTCAATTACTGTTGAGCCGTATCGCTTGTTTTTTTTTTTTTTTTATTACGTATATGTTATTACGTATATGAGGGGGTTCTCCCCTTAGTCAATACCACGCTCTTTACCTTAAAAGTTAAAAAAATTTTAATTCACAATCCCCTGAATCACAAAGGCCGTTTAATTAGAATAGATAGCCCTTTTGAAAGCACTAAAAAAAACTGTAGCGTAAAGAGCGAGGTATTGACTTGGGGAGAACTCCCTCATATACGTAACAATTTCTGTTCGTTTTTAAATTCTAATGTTGCTTCTTACTTTCAGTTGAAAAAAAACTTGTTTTTTTTTTAATTTAATTTCTAATCGTTTTTAAATAATGCTTGGAAATCCGGCGCACCCTTCATAGAAATGTCCCTTTACCCCCAAAAAACATCCTCCACGGAAAGATTCTCCCGAGTAACCCCCTCCTCCAGCCCCCCCCACCATAAAAAAATCCTTCCTGAAAATGTCTGTATACTTCCCAATAACCAATACAATATGTAAACAATGGGCAAAGTTCATATCTCGCAGCCCTTCCCCTGGGAACTGTGGGGGATTAAGTCATCCTAAAAGACATATTTATTAGATTTTCGACTATGCTGAACAAAATGGCTATCTCAAAATTTTAATTGGGTGACTTTGAGAAAAAAGTGAGCGTGGGAGGGGCCTAGTAGTCCTCCATTTTTGGAGGGCATGCATCGTGATCTTTCTTCGAGCAAAATATGCAAATTTCCACCTTTTTGCAGATAGTAGCGTGAAACTTCTTTAATAGGGTTCTCTGATAAGCTGAATGTGATGGTGTAATTTTCGTTAAAGTTAATTAAAAATGCAAAATTCCACATTTTTGCAGATAGGAGTTTGAAGCTTCTTTAATAATGTTCATTGATAAGGTGAACCTGATGGTGTGAATTTCGTTAAAGTTAATTAAAAAAATTTGCAATTAAAACAAAATTTATTGTTTAAAAAAAATCGAGTTGTGAGAAAGTCAAACTTTAGCGTAAAGAGCGAGACGTTGAGGAGGGGACAGCCCCTTTCATATACGGAATAATTTCTGTTCGTTTTAAGTTTTAACGTCGTTCCTTACTTTCAGTTAAAAAAAACTTGTTTTTTTTTATTTCATTTGTGAACGTTTTTTAATTAACGCAGGTTTTTACTTTGGCTCACCGTACATGAATAATTCAAACGAAATTTGCATATTAATTTTACTTTTATTTGGTTAAATGGCTTTCTCGAAACTTGTTGAATTTTATTTACGAACGTTTCTATTAGTAACAAATTTACGTAACTTACGAATTAACTTACGTAACGAACTTCTATATTCATATATTTTTAATACGTATATTAGGGGGTTTGCCCCCTAGTCAATACCTTGCTCTTTAAGCTAAAGTTCGAATTTTGTTCCAATTCTTTAAAAATGACCCCTTAATCACAAAAGCCGTTAATTAGAATAAATAGCTCTTATGAAAGTACTAAAAAATCTTTGGCTTAAAGAGCGAGGCATTGACTAGAAGGTGAACCCCAATCATATAGCTAATATTTTTTTGTTCGTTTTAAGTTTTGATGTTGCTCATTACTTTCAGTTGAAAAACGTTTTTATATTTATTTCTATATTTAATATTTATATTTGATTTTAGTTTTTTTTTTTATATTTAATTTCTGATTTTTTTTTTTTAAATAATGATGGGAAATCCGGCGCCCCCTTCATAGCAATGTCCCTTTCCCCATGAAAACTTCCTTCATGAAAAGATCCTCCCATATAACCCCAACCCACCCCCATCCCCCACTACCAGAAAAAATTCCTCCTGAAAACTTGTGTATACTTCCCAATAACCAATACTATATGTTAACATTGGGTAAATTTCATAACTTTCAGCCCTGCCCCTGGGGGCTTCGAGGGATTAAGTCATCCTAAAAGACATAGTTATAATATTTTCGACCATGCTGAACAAAATGGCTTTCTCAAAATTTTGATCGGGTGACTTTGGGAAAAAATGAGGGTGGGAGGGGGCCTTGTTGCCCTCCATTTTTTGTCACTTAAAAAGGGCACTAGAACTTTTAATTTCCGTTCCATTGAGCCATCCCAAGATATTCTAGGACCACTGGGTCGATACGATCACCCCTGGGAAAAAAAAAAACAAAAAAAAAACAAACAAATAAACACGCATCCGTGATCTTTCGTCTGGCAAAAAAATGGAAAAATTCCACATTTTTGTAGATATGAGCTTGAAACCTCTACAGTAGGGTTCTCTGATACGCTGAATATGATGGTGTGATTTTGATTAAGGTTCTATAGCTTTTAGGGTTCTTTCACCCTTTTTTCGAAAATCAGCCAAATTTTTTCTCAGGCGCGTAACTTTTAATAGGCAAAATTAAACTTGATGAAACTTATATATTTGAAATCAGAATTAAAATCTGATTCTTTTGATGTATCTATTGGTATCAAAATTCCGTTTCTTAGAGTTTCGGTTACCATTGAGCCGGGTCGCTCCTTACTTACAGTTCGTTACCACGAACTGTTTGATAAACTTTGTGGACAGTGATAAAACAGCTGAGAGCCATACCAATTGGATAAAAAACCAAGACAGGTAGTCCGAATGAGAAGCAAAGCTGTAGTGACCCTTTTTCAGAATTTTGATGAAAAAGTTGAGAGTCAAGGCTAATTGGAGAAAAAGCCGAGACAGATGGTGTGAGAGGCAAAGCTGGTATAATACTTTTTTTCAGAATTATATAAAAATGATGTCATTTCACTTGTTGCTAGATGGTCTATCATCCATCCATCTTAGGGCAGAACAAAGGTAGATAGGCATGAAGTAAAGATAATTCAAACAGACTGATCAGTTCTATGAGACATTTGAAGGCAATGGGAGACCCCAAATAAAATGTTTTCTAAGATTTGTGACTGACAATGCTCACAAGACATACAGGCAATTGGGCAACTGAAATTGTTCATATTATATGAGCTTCGTCAACTGGACAATGTCCATGGGACTTGTATGGAAACCGGGGGACCGAATTCATTTGGACTCACAGGTGAGCAATACTTTAAGAACGACTCCTGAAATACTAAGCCAGTTTAACTAGAATAATAAGCCATTTTAAAAGTCCTAAAAAAATTTAGCGTAAAGAGCGAGGTATCGTGGATGGGGCAACCCCTTTAATGTGTAATAGCTTCTGTTTGTTATAAGTTCTGATATTCTCCTTACTTTCATTTGAAAGAATTTGTTTTTGTCTTATTTAATTCAAATCCAAAGCAACCAGAAATTATAATAAATGATCAAATCAAACATAAAGATAACGTATATTTATATAGATGAATTGATAAATCTTAAAATGAGTATAATTTAAATTGAATATTCAAATCAGACCTAAAACAAACAAAAATGGCTTCAAGCAAGAGTTTAGCTGCTGTTCCCTTCCCCTGCTGCTAACCGTAAAACTCAAAAACCTATTGTTTCATTTTCGCTTTACTGAAAAAAAAATGATACTACACAGTTTTTTTGTATATTTGCATTTTAAAAAATATAAAAATAAAAAGGACCTTGAATTCCTCATTTTCAAGGGATTAATATTCTTATATAAAAAATATTAACTTTATTTTCAACATTTTTTTCCAATTGTCTTCATTATTATACTGTTTTTGTTTTTTCTTCGTTGATGTTGTGGAAAATAAAGCCCACTGTTGAAAATATAGATAATTTTCAATAAAGCACAGACGATAGTAGAAAGGCCTCAATTGATCGTGACACTCACCCCTGCTGCCACCTACAACTTTTTTTACATAATTTATTCAAGGATTATCGATCGAGTCTAATGGGGGTCAAGGTCAATCGATCTGTTGTTGTTTGGCCACGTGTAATGACATGAGGGGTGATTTACATAATCGCTCGGGGAATTATTGATTTATGACACTGGGGGGTGATTTACATAATCACTAGGGGCAATGTATTGGTCTATTACTCGAGGGGGAAGTGAATTTCCGAGAACTTGATTTACATAATCGGTGGGGGAGAATGTATTGATTTACGAAAGAGGAATTAAGAAACAAACATGGCTTCTTTGATCTTTAGGCGAACCTAACCTGAGAAATTGATTTACATAATCGGCGGGGGAATTATTGATTCACGAAAGGGGAATTAAGAAACAAACATGGCTTCTTTGATCGTTAGGTGAACCTAACCCGAGAACTTGATTTACATAATCGGTGGGGGAGAATGTATTGATTCACGAAAGGGGAATTAAGAAACAAACATGGCTTCTTTGTTGTTTGGCTTACCTAACCTGAGAAATTGATTTACATAATCTGCGGGGAATTATTGATTCACGAAAGGGGAATTAAGAAAGAAACATGGCTTCTTTGATCTTTAGGCTAACCTAACCTGAGAAATTGATTTACATAATCTGCGGGGAATTATTGATTCACGAAAGGGGAATTAAGAAACATTATGGCTTCTTTAATCTTTAGGCCTGAGGGATAAACGTTCTTTAGGTCAGAGAGAAAAATTAATATTCTATTTTTAAATAGGGCTTCATTGATCTTTAGTGTCAGGAATTAGAAATGACATCACTTGTTATCATGGAATTTCTGGGAGTCTAAAGAGATAGAAATTCTATTTTTAAATGCGGCTTCACGGAGCTTTAAGTCGGAGAGATAAATTGATATTCTAACGAAACCTTAATAGTGTAGCTAGGAACATTTATGAGATGAAGAGATTAACGTAGGAAAGTGTTTCCTAGACATTTGAAATGTGACAGCACAGAGATGCCAAAAACAAAGGGAACACGCTGAGATTACGTTTAGGGGATTATTTGGGTGAAACCGTTTAGACATTTTAGGGAATTATTTCGGCGAAACAGTTAGAGACATTTTAAAAGATGATTTTAGAAGAGGTTTTAGAAGAGGTTTTGAGTGTGGTCGTTATAATACATAAGTTCCATTTGAACAGTGTTGTGAGGTCCTCTACCCCAATCCCAAAGGGCTCAAATCCCCATACCCCGACCCAAAGGGCTCCGATCCCCCTACCCCAACCCCAAAGGAAGCCCCCGGTCCCCAAAGGTCCCCCGGGCTCTCAAAGGGCCCCACCGTCCCAAATGCCCCTGAGCCCCCATTTTTTAATACTTTTTTAAGGCTTTATTATATCTTTTCAGAACAAGTTATTTTCTTAATCTCCATCCTAAACCCATTTTACAAGTTGAAATGGGCGAAACCGTTTTAGGCATTTTAGGTAATTATTTTGGCGAAACAGTTAGAGACATTTTAAAAGATGATTTTAGAAGATGTTTTAGAAGAGGATTTGAGGGTGAAACTCTGTGGTCGTTATAATACACAGGTTCCATTTGAACAGTGTCCGTGAGGTCCCCTACCCCAATCCCAACGGCCCCCGGTCCCCCTAATGCCCCTCGAGCCCCCAAAGACCACCGGAACCCCATCGCCCCCCCACATTTTTAAAAAATAATTTTTGAATTTTTTTAACATGGTATTTTTTTAACTTTTTTACGTATCTTAAAATGACATGAAATATGCTTACGGCTCTACCAATCGTACACTGTGCTTGTTCATAGACACGACACGGCTTTCCCACTGGTACTCTATGGCAGGTTATCGACACTACCTAGTTTATTGCGTGCATTAAATCAGTATTTTTTACGCAGTGGAAGGATAAACACACAATTCATATCTGTAAAAAAGTGAAGATGAATTATTAGACGAAAGTATGTGCACATGAAAAAATCATCGTCGTGTTGAATGCTGACAAGGAGAAATACCTTAACTATGAAACGAGTGCAAATGGTAACACTATTGGAAATGTATGCATGCGTTGTCATAACAGCGAGAAGTTAGATTTCTTTGGAATACCCAAGAATTTCAATCGTGTAAACGGTGGATATGCGAGAGTAACATTACCAGAGAAATTAGTGCTCAAAGAGAATGCAAACTTAAAAGTAATTGTCGATGATCGGGGACAACTCCTTGCTACTGTTGCTGGTAACACATTACCTGTTGATACATCCTATCATCATCTTTCCGGTATTAGCATTTTAAAGAGAACAAGAAGAAGACAAGCATACTCCTGCAATAATGTCATTAATCATATCTTGTCAATATGTCAAAACTGCTATCTTTGTAAAAATAATGTGACAATAGACAGTGAAATCGCAGGCAGAATAAAAAGGACATTAGCAGACAATATCATCAATGAATATAAAGATGAATTGACGGAAAGTGAAGCGCAAGTGTACTAATAATGTATAATAATGTATTTAACGTATTTTTATATTAATATTCTACATGTCGTTATTTCATTAAAAATATCTTATGCATTATTTTGTTAAGTGTTCATTATTTTTAGGGTATGCTAGAACGTCAAACGTTCAGAATATCTATTAAAAAGGTCAGAGATGTAAGAAAAAGAATTTTAGAGATAAAGATACTACTAGCAGACTCAATTTTTCATAGAAGATAGAAAAGTTCAAGATCTCTTCTGAATTTTACCAAAGAACACAATTCAATTCTAATTTCACCAAAGAAAATAAAAAGCTTCCACTTCAGTTTTAAGTTCACCAAGACATAAAAAATTTAAAGTTCACTTCTAAATTTTTCCATAGAAGATAGGAAAAGTTATACTATGATTGTGATTATTTTCCATGAAGATAAAAAGTTTCATTTTAATTCTAAATTTTCTTAAATTCAGTTCCGACCTTTCTCAAAGAGTCAAATTTAAATTTCTATTCCAAATATTTTCCCGAAAGAAGAAAAGTTCAACTTCGATTCTGAATTTTCTCAATGAAAATGAAATAAGTTATTGATCAATTCTATTTTCCCAAAATAATATAAAATTTTCCACTTCAGTTCAGATTTTTCTCAAACAGATGAAAAAATTTAAAATACTGTTCCAAATTTTTCATAGAAGATAGAAAAGTTCAAGTTCTCTTCTGAATTTTACCAAAGAACATAATTCAATTCTAATTTCTCCAGAGAAAATAAAAAGCTTCCACATCAGTTTTAAGTTCACCAAGACATAAAAAATTTAAGTTCACTTCTAAATTTTTCCATAGAAGATAGGAAAAGTTATACTATGATTGTGATTATTTTCCATGAAGATAAAAAGTTTCACTTTAATTCTAAATTTTCTTAAATTCAGTTCCGACCTTTCTCAAAGAGATGAAAAAATTTAAAGTTCTGTTCCAAATATTTTCCCGGAAAAGAAAAGTTCAACTTCGATTCTGAATTTTCTCAATGAAAATGAAATAAGTTATTGATCAATTCTATTTTCCTAAAATAATATAAAATTAATCACTTCAATTCAGATTTTTTCTCAAAGAGATAACAAAATTTAAAAATATTGTTCCAAATTTTTCATAGAAGATAGAAAAAGTTATACTTTGATTGTGAATATTCTTCATGAAGATATGGAGCTCCACTTTAATGCTAAGTTTTCTCGAAGAAGTGCAAAATGTACAAGTTCTCTTCTGAATTTTCCTAGAGAGGAGAAAAAAAGTTAGCTCAATTCTGAAATTTACCAATGAAAATGAAAAAGCTTCCATTTCAGTTCATAATTTCTCAAAGACATAAAAATTTAAAGTTCAATTCTAAATTTTTCCATAGAAGATAGGAATGGCTAATATCAAACTGAAGTGGAAGCTTCTTATTTTCTCTGGAGAAACTAGAATTGAAACTTTTTATCTTCATAGAAAATAATCACAATCATGGTATAACTTTTTCTATCTTCTGTGGAAAAATTTAGAACTGAACTTTAAATTTTTTATGTCTTGGTGAACTTGAAACTGAAGTGGAAGCTTTTTATTTTCTCTGGAGAAATTAGAATTGAATTGTGTTCTTTGGTAAAATTCAGAAGAGAACTTGAACTTTTCTATCTTCTAAGAAATATTTGGAACAGTATTTTAAATTTTTTCATCTGTTTGAGAAAAATCTGAACTGAAGTGGAAAATTTCTATATTATTTTGGGGAAAATAGAAATGATCAATAACTTATTTCATTTTCATTGAGAAAATTCAGAATCGAAGTTGAACCTTTCTTCACTTCTTTAGGAAATTTAAAATTAAAGTGAAACTTTTAATCTTCATAGGAAATAATCACAATCATAGTATAACTTTTCCTATCTTCTATGTAAAAATTTAGAACTGAACTTTAAATTTTTTATGTCATGGTGACCTTGAAACTGAAGTGGAAGCTTTTTATTTTCTCTGGAGAAATTAGAATTGAATTGTGTTCTTTGGTAAAATTCAGAAGAGAACTTGAATATTCACGAACAAAGTATAACTTTTCCAATCTTCTATGAAAAATTTGGAACAGAACTTTAAATTTTTTTCATCTCTATGTGAAAAGTCGGAACTGAATTTAAGAAAATTTAGAATTAAAGTGAAACTTTTTATCTTCATGGAAAATAATCACAATCATAGCATAACTTTTCCTATCTTCTACGGAAAAATTTAGAATAGAACTTTAAATGTTTTATGTCTTGGTGAACTTAAAACTGAAGTGGAAGCTTTTTATTTTCTCTGGCGAAATTAGAATTGAATTGTGTTCGTTGGTAAAATTCAGAAGAGAACTTGAACTTTTCTATCTTCTATGAAAAATTTGGAAGTATTTTAAATTTTTCATCTCTTTGAGAAAAATCTGAACTGAAGTGGAAAATTTTTATATTATTTTGGGAAAATAGAATTGATCAATAACTTATTTCATTTTCATTAAGAAAATTCAGAATCGAAGTTGAACTTTTCTTCTTCCGGGAAAATATTTGGAACAGAACTTTAAATTTTTTCATCTCTTTGAAAAAGGTCGGGACTGAATTTAAGAAAATTTAGAATTAAAGTGAAACTTTTTATCTTCATAGAAAATAATCACAGTCATGGTATAACTTTTCCTATCTTCTATGGAAAAATTTAGAACTGAACTTTAAATTTTTTATGTCTTGGTGAACTTAAAACTGAAGTGGAAGCTTTTTATTTTCTCTGGTGAAATTAGAAATGAATTGTGTTCGTTGGTAAAATTCAGAAGAGAACTTGAACTTTTCTATCTTCTAAGAAATATTTGGAACAGTATTTTAATTTTTTCATCTCTTTGAGAAAAACCTGAACTGAAGTGGAAACTTTTTATATTATTTGGAAAAATAGAATTGATCAATAACTTATTTCATTTTCATTAAGAAAATTCAGAATCGAAGTTGAACTTTTCTTCTTCCGGGAAAATATTTGGAACAGAACTTTAAATTTTTTCATCTCTTTGAGAAAAGCCGGAACTGAATTTAAGAAAATTTAGAATTAAAGTGAAACTTTTTATCTTCATAGAAAATAATCACAATCATGGTATAACTTTTCCTATCTTCTACGGAAAAATTTAGAACTGAACTTTAAATTTTTTATGTTTGTGACTTAAGCTGAGTGAAGCTTTTTATTCTTCTCTGGTGAAATAGATTGATGTGTTCTTGGTAAATTCGAGAGAACTTGAATTTTATCTTCTAAGAAATTGGACAGACTTTAATTTTTCATCTCTATGTGAAAAGTCGGAACTGAATTTAAGAAAATTTAGAATTAAAGTGAAACTTTTTATCTTCATTGAAAATAATCACAATCATAGTATAACTTTTCCTATCTTCTATGGAAAAATTTAGAACTGAACTTAAATTTTTTATGTCTTGGTGAACTTAAAACTGAAGTGGAAGCTTTTTATTTTCTCTGGAGAAATTAGAATTGAATTATGTTCTTTGGTAAAATTCAGAGGAGAACTTGAACTTTTCTATCTTCTATGAAAAATTTGGAACAGTATTTTAAATTTTTTCATCTCTTTGAGAAAAATCTGAATTGAAGTGGAAAATTTTATAATATTTTGAGAAAATAGAAATGATCAATAACTTATTTCATTTTCATTGAGGAAATTCAGAATCGAAGTTGAACTTTTCTTCTTTCGGGAAAATATTTGGAATAGAACTTTAAATTTGACTCTTTGAGAAAGGTCGGAATTGAATTTAAGAAAATTTAGAATTAAAATGAAACTTTTTATCTTCATGGAAAATAATCACAATCATAGTATAACTTTTCCTATCTTCTATGGAAAAATTTAGAAGTGAACTTTAAATTTTTTATGTCTTGGTGAACTTAAAACTGAAGTGGAAGCTTTTTATTTTCTCTGGTGAAATTAGAATTGAATTGTGTTCTTTGGTAAAATTCAGAAGAGATCTTGAACTTTTCTATCTTCTATGAAAAATTGAGTCTGCTAGTAGTATCTTTATCTCTAAAATTCTTTTTCTTACATCTCTGACCTTTTTAATAGATATTCTGAACGTTTGACGTTCTAGCATACCCTAAAAATAATGAACACTTAACAAAATAATGCATAAGATATTTTCAATGAAATAACGACATGTAGAATATTAATATAAAAATACGTTAAATACATTATTATACATTATTAGTACACTTGCGCTTCACTTTCCGTCAATTCATCTTTATATTCATTGATGATATTGTCTGCTAATGTCCTTTTTATTCTGCCTGCGATTTCACTGTCTATTGTCACATTATTTTTACAAAGATAGCAGTTTTGACATATTGACAAGATATGATTAATGACATTATTGCAGGAGTATGCTTGTCTTCTTCTTGTTCTCTTTAAAATGCTAATACCGGAAAGATGATGATAGGATGTATCAACAGGTAATGTGTTACCAGCAACAGTAGCAAGGAGTTGTCCCCGATCATCGACAATTATTTTTAAGTTTGCATTCTCTTTGAGCACTAATTTCTCTGGTAATGTTACTCTCGCATATCCACCGTTTACACGATTGAAATTCTTGAGTACTCCAAAGAAATCTAACTTCTCGCTGTTATGACAACGCATGCATACATTTCCAATAGTGTTACCACTTGCACTCGTTTCATAGTTCAGGTATTTCTCCTTGTCAGCATTCAACACGACGATGATTTTTTCATGTGCACATACTTTCGTCGAATAATTCATCCTTACTTTTTTACAGATATGAATTGTGTGTTTATCCTTCCACTGCGTAAAAAATACTGATTTAATGCACGCAATAAACTAGGTAGTGTCGATAACCTGCCATAGAGTACCAGTGGGAAAGCCGTGTCGTTTCTATGAACAAGCACAGTGTACGATTGGTAGAGCCGTAAGCATATTTCATGTCATTTTAAGATACGTAAAAAAGTTAAAAAAATACCATGTTAAAAAAATGCGAAAATTATTTTTAAAAAATGTGGGGGGGGGATGGGGTTCCGGTGGTCTTTGGGGGCTCGAGGGGCATTAGGGGGGCCGGGGGCCGTTGGGATTGGGGTAGGGGACCTCACGACACTGTTCAAATGGAACTTGTGTATTATAACGACCACAGAGTTTCACCCTCAAATCCTCTTCTAAAACATCTTCTAAAATCATCTTTTAAAATGTCTCTAACTGTTTCGCCGAAATAATTCCCTAAAATGCCTAAAAACGGTTTCGCCCATTTCAACTTGTAAAATGGGTTTAGGATGGACATTAAGAAAATAACTTGTTCTGAAAAGATATAATAAAGCCTTAAAAAAAGTATTAAAAAATGGGGGCTCAGGGGCCTTTGGGACGGTGGGGCCCTTTGAGAGCCCGGGGTACCTTTGGGGACCGGGGGCTTCCTTTGGGGTTGGGATAGGGGGATCGGAGCCCTTTGGGTCGGGGCATGGGGATCTGAGCCCTTTGGGATTGGGGTAGAGGACCTCACAACACTGTTCAAATGGAACTTATGTATTATAACGACCACACTTAAAACCTCTTCTAAAACCTCTTCTAAAATCATCTTTTAAAATGTCTCTAACTGTTTCGCCGAAATAATTCCCTAAAATGTCTAAAACGGTTTCACCCAAATAATCCCCTAAACGTAATCTCAGCGTGTTCCATTTGTTTTTGGCATCTCTGTGCTGTCACATTTCAAATTTCTAGGAAACACTTTCCTACGTTAATCTCTTCATCTCATAAATCTTCCTAGCTACACTATTAAGGTTTCGTTAGAATATCAATTTATCTCTCCGACTTAAAGCTCCGTGAAGCCGTATTGAAAAATAGAATTTCTATCTCTTTAGACTCCCAGAAATTCCATGATAACTAGTGATGTCATTTCTAATTCCTGACACTAAAGATCAATGAAGCCCTATTTGAAAATAGAATATTAATTTTTCTCTCTGACCCAAAGAACGTTTATCCCTCAGGCCTAAAGATTAAAGAAGCCATATTTGTTTCTTAATTCCCCTTTCGTGAATCAATAATTCCCCCGCCGATTATGTAAATCAATTTCTCAGGTTAGGTTCGCCTAAAGATCAAAGAAGCCATGTTTGTTTCTTAATTCCCCTTTCGTGAATCAATAATTCCCCCGCCGATTATGTAAATCAATTTCTCCGGTTAGGTTAGCCAAACAACAAAGAAGCCATGTTTGTTTCTTAATTCCCCTTTCGTGAATCAATACATTCTCCCCCACCGATTATGTAAATCAAGTTCTCGGGTTAGGTTCACCTAACGATCAAAGAAGCCATGTTTGTTTCTTAATTCCCCTTTCGTGAATCAATAATTCCCCCGCCGATTATGTAAATCAATTTCTCAGGTTAGGTTCGCCTAAAGATCAAAGAAGCCATGTTTGTTTCTTAATTCCCCTTTCGTGAATCAATAATTCCCCCGCTGATTATGTAAATCAATTTCTCAGGTTAGGTTAGCCTAAAGATCAAAGAAGCCATGTTTGTTTCTTAATTCCCCTTTCGTGAATCAATACATTCTCCCCCACCGATTATGTAAATCAAGTTCTCGGAAATTCACTTCCCCCTCGAGTAATAGATCAATACATTGCCCCTAGTGATTATGTAAATCACCCCCCAGTGTCATAAATCAATAATTCCCCGAGCGATTATGTAAATCACCCCTCATGTCATTACACGTGGCCAAACAACAACATATCGATTGACCTTGACCCCCATTAGACTCGATCGATAATCCTTGAATAAATTATGTGAAAAAAAGTTGTAGGTGGCAGCAGGGGTGAGTGTCACGATCAATTGAGGCCTTTCTACTGACGATACAAAAGGCTTTAGAACTTCTACCGTTAGAGGAGAGGGAAGCGGGCAGTAGCTCAAATACTGCATAAAGTATTTTTGTTCTTTTAAGTTTGACCTGAATATTCAATTTATTTTCCCTTGTTTTAAAGCTTTATTTTGCATCTTTATCTGTATTTGTTATCCTTGTGTTTGATATAGGCCTAATCTTTTATTCTAATTTTTGTTCGTTTTGGTTTCATTTATTCTTTAATTGCAATTTCTAGTCGTATTCAATTTGAATTATTATAGCCCTTAGTTTCTGCTGGTCTTAAGTTTGATATGGCTTTTACTTTTCTTTAAAAACTATTTTTTCGGAAAGTGTTTATTTAATTAATTGATGTTAACATCTTATTTGTCACTTCAACCTTTTTTCGAATAAGGGACCAATTCAACCTCTGTGGGGGAAGAGGAAGGGTAACCTTAATCCCTTGAGGGCAATAAATTCTTAAGAAAGAGTTCTTAGAAATCAACCAAACGGTCTGGGGCAATATACAATATTATAATTGTACATTCTCGGAGTCTTCCCCACTACAGCCTTTTTGGGGGAGTGGAGTGGTATTGTCGATTCTTGTTATCAGCCTGTTTACTGCGAAATAAGGTTAAATCCCAACTAAACTAGGTGTGAAGCAAGAGTGTCATAGTTGTGGTGTAACTTGTGCAAGAACATCCAACTTTGAAGTGTTCAGGTTTGGCTAACTGGTGTATACGTTACCGGGAATGTCCGAAATTTGTGAATGTCGACATTACCGGTGAATGTCCAAATACCTTTTTTTCTCCTTGAATTTAGTCAGCGTTGCCAGTCAACTTTTTCAATTTAATGCAATGTTTAATGATGACAGGTTAGGTTGGATTACAAGGCCGTACCCATAGGGGGGGAGTTATGGGAGTTTAATCCCTCCCCCCCCCCGAAATGTTAGTTTGACTCGTAAAAACGTAATAAATATGGATATAAATAAATTTTGTATGATTTTTTGAGTTTTTTTTGTGTAGACCCCCCTCCTCCCCCCAAAAAATCTTTGAGTAAAACTCCCTCCGAAAAGAAATCCTAGGTACGGCCTTTTTAGATTAGGTTTGGTTGGGCTGAGTTAGGTTAAGTTGGGTGTTTAACCCATTTAATATATTTATAACGAAATTTAACCTAACCTTATCTAACCTAAATTAACAAAACTTAACCTAACTTTAACTTTTACCATCATAGCTTACGTGAGACTGAAAAGCTGAATCGTAAGGCTAATTTAATCCAAGCAGAAAAAAAGGAATTTCGGATATTCACCAGTGAGCGTCGACATTAACCAGATTTCGGATATTCACGGTAATATATAGACGTTAAATGATCTCTTTAGAGGGTGAAAATAAACTTTTTCAGTAAGACGTATGTGAGAATCTGGAGCCGGATCTCGCCTAAACATGATATAAATTAAGAGTGGCCTATACAAAAAAATATCACCAGATATAAACTAATACTTAATTATACACAAGCGCTGTTGTTGTATTTGTGCTTTTTGGGATTCCAATGGTAATCATATCTCGCTTAGTAATAGGGGAGGTTATGGTTCTTGTAATCAGTCTATCTAACAGAATAATTGGTTAAATATCCATAAAATGGGTTAGAAAGTAGAACTGTTCCCACACTATTGGTGGCTGAAGACAATATGACATTTACAGGGAGAGAAGGTCCCTAAATTTTTTTCGGTACTTGTTAATAATACGGACACACTCAAGAATTTCGCTCTCTAAGATCTGAAAAAAAACGGTTTGCTTCTCTGCAATCAGTTATGATTTGCTTATTTTTAGTCAGGAAACTACGAGGTAGTTATATTTTAATTGAATTTTTAACATACAGAGGTGGTTATGGGTTAGGTATTTGATATAATGTATTCTGCTTGGCCTGCTATCCATAATTCTTTGTCGTAGATTCTAAAAATTAGTTCCTAAAGTATTATATTATCAACATGTTTTAGTATATATCATTAGGATTAACCTAACTTCACATCTTGGGTGTGTTCCGTACATTTAACAAGTACCTTGTTTTCTTCCAGAAACCTACCATATGATGGTTTTCAACCTCAACTAAACCAGAGAAAAAGAAACAGCTAATATCCTAGTTTATGTTCTCAGGGGCATGGGGCCAATCTGACTTCTGTGCGTATTGGTTGCTGTTGACAGTTGCCTAAGCATAGGCAACAGGTATATGTCAAAATGGGCTAGGCAAATTATGTCCGACGGAAGTTTGTTTTCTGTTACAAATAGGTATTTAACGCTTGCAAAATTTTAATCAAACAGTTCGTGGTAACAAACTTTATGTAAGGAGCGGCCCGACTCAATAGTAACCGAAACTCTAAAAAAGGGTATAATTTGGATACCAGTAGATACATCAAAAGAATTGGACTTTTATGCTGATTTCAAGCTCTTTACGCTAAAGTTTGACTGTCTCGCTACTCTATTTTTTAAAACAATAAAAACTTTAGCGTAAAGAGCGAGGCGTTGAGGAGGGGACAGCCCCTTTCACATATGGAATAATTTCTGTTCGCTTTAAATTTTAATGTCGCTCCTTACTTTCAGTTAAAAAAAAAATGTTCTTTTTAATTTAATACACTTATAAAATCAATAGTTCCAAGCAATAGAGGTAAAATATCGTAATACTGCTGATAAACCATGATTGAGTCTTCGCTTATTTTTTCCTTTCCCGGTAAAGCGACCTTACCGGCACTGCATAAAACAAATGGTAATATTAATAAAAGAATTGGTGAAAGGATGAAAGTGACGTCAAAATTCTTAGTTCCGACACGTGACAATCAACTTTGTGAAGGCCCAAGTCAAATAGGTCATCGACAAAATAATGACAACAGATATTCATAATTGAGCTTTTCCTCTATTTAGAAAAACACGCAAGGTCTTTGTCACACTTTCCTTGTTGATTTTTTTTCCTTTATAAGAGTTCTCTTTAAATAATATTTCATCTAACAGTTTATCCAGCAGTTGCATTTCGAGTTGTTGCTAATACCGTGCTACCAAAATGCAGAGCATCAAGGTAAAGTTAGATATATATACGGGGTATACTGTTCTATATTTTATCATATAGTACATTTGAGAAAATGGATTAATTAAATAGCCAATAATAACTAATGAAACCGGTCAATAATATCGTCAAAATTTGCTTCGTTTTTTGGAGTCTATCTAACCAAACAGCAATGATACGGACCCTAATTAGTGTTGGATTTTTCCCTCGCGATATGTTTTTCTTTTCTTTTTGCATCTCTGTGATCTTTGATCTTAAATAGATAGCATAATTCAAAAACTAAATATAGTAATTATGCTGTAGTAGCTGCAAAATTGTACATTCGCTGACCTTTTCCAGTCTGGAGTTTAGTTCGACCAGTGTCTTGTTGACATGGACGAGCACTGCTTTCATAGTGTAGTTAAAATTACCAAATATTTTCTCTATGCTCCTATGTGTTTTTTGAAGGGCATCAAGAACATGGTTGAATCTCAAAAATCAACCAGGAGTTAAAGATTTGGTTTGATGGTAGGGGGCTATTTCTCTATCGTTCTCACTTAACAATAACATGAGCAAGCGCATGAATAGAAGATGTTCTACCCCTCCCCCTAAAAACAGCAAAACTAAAAGCATACAACCACGACTGTATCCAGGATTTTCGTAGAGGATACAAAAGGATTTTTGGTACTTATTAAGGATCCAGAAAACACGCGAGAAGCGAAGCTTCGTTAATGCTAATAAAATAAAACAAAATAGGATGAAAATATAATAGTTCAGAAACAAATTTGGGCTATATATTTGCAAATTATGGGAGGGGGGGGGGGTAAAGCATAGCATATATTCCTTAATAAGTACCGGTATCTTTATCGGGGGGGGGAGCAAAAAACATTCAAAAACACATCAAAAATTTGTTTATATTCATTCTTGTTTTCTTTTTACAAGTCAGACAAACATTGTTGGAGGAGGGGATTCCAACCCCCTAGCCCCCTGGATACCGTCTTGTGTACAGCAATCAACAATTTGTTATAAGATCCAAGAGTCATTACAGTGTACTAGTTCTACTTCGTGGCCCTTTTTACGGTTTGGGAAGTTTTAATTCAATAATCATCAATAATCAAGGACAATTATAATATTCTTTATCGATTACCGTTGGTTTCAAAACTAATTACCCGTCAAGATTAGCATCCATTAAGAATTTGCTTCGGAACCTGCACTTCTTGAGTGAATAACAAATTTTTTATGTGAAATTAAAGAGCAGTGTTCAAACATAAAGCGAACAGGAACCATATTTGAGGGCTATTATATTTATTTATCTTATTGTTGGGCAGCATTTTCATTAAAAAGAAAGAAATATAGAGTGTGTCCACATGCAAAAATGTTTTTCAGGGTTATCCTGAATATGATACAACCATTTAAGCTGAAATTATAAATTTTGCATATCTACTTGGTTGACAATTAATCAGTATCTGGAACATCCAAATTTTAATTACTGTTTCAATTGGAGAGTCAGATATAATGTATGATTGTATATAAGGGACTTTCTACCGAAAGTTCATTCTAAGGAGTATGTTGCAAACTAACGATTTTGAAAAAAATATTCTACTTAATCATTGTTTTCCATATGATAAAGCAGAGGAATCCAACGCCCCTAGACTCGCTTACGTTGAATAATCTCTCTCAAGACAACTTCTTCTTATTTATTTGAAAATGGTGCAAATGTCATACATAAGTAAAATGATTTTGTCACCATGTTTAAAACGGCCAATTGTGTATCACTGTATTTTTTATGAATGGATAGTTCTGCTTTTACTTTGACGCCTTTTTACTGATTGAGACTGGTTTGGCAAATAATTGTAATGAGATTAGTTCTTCTCGTATTTCTTGCCAATTCGATAGCAGTCACTTTGCTTGAGTCCCTTGAAACTATGAATATTTAAAGTGATATTTTCAACTTTGAGGAATTGTATTGCTAAATTCAGACGCATGGGATTTAAAAAAAAAATGTTTTCAGGACTTGGTTACTATTTTCAACTTGAATTTTCTTTTAGATACTCTAGAAGACTGATAGGAAACCCTTATAGGTTTTGAGAGCCGTTTGCTCTAAAAGAAACCTTGAAGGATCTCTCGAAAAAGTTGAAAATATCAACAAAATCCTATACATATGAACTCTTTATATCATGTTTCCTTATTTTAAATATAATTTTTGGCTGCTATGTCTTGAGGTAAATTTTAAGGTGCAGCAATGCACTTTCAGTATTCTTCTATTTACTTTACAGGCGTCTATTTTATGCACGCTTATCCGAATCTAATAATTATTTTAGTGATATTAATTAACCGTTTAGTCTCTTAATTATATCCCTCATTTGTATTCTGCAAATAAAATTTCCATCCAAATAGTATAGGCAAACTTTTGCGAAGAATTTGGAAAGGCATATAAGATAAAAATAATTTTAAATGAATTTGTGTGTTTTGTAGATGAAAAAAATTTAAAACCACGCTGAAAAGTATAACTGAAAACCACAAAAATTTTTTGTAAAACTATTTCGGGAAAGAATGGTATAGATTTATGAATATAGGATAAACCAAAATTCAGAAAACATGATTCTGTAATATTTCAAATATATTTAGAAATGCCTGATCATGCTTGCCATGGTTACAATGGCTAAAAGCCAGTTGCTGCCGGCAATGATGACACGCATGCCTGGTGCTGTGCCATCAAGTGGTTTTAATTACGCAGTCAACGATCTGAGTGGAAATGAGCACAGCCACACGCAAAACCAAATAGGTGCAGCAAAAACTGGCCAGTATAAAGTTGCTTTGCCTGATGGCCGTCTACAAACAGTTACCTATGTTGCAGATGCTGCTGGATACAGAGCAAAGGTATTTTTTTTTTAATACTTTTTATGCTTAAATGACAAAAAAAAATTCCCAAATTCCAACAATGGAGACCTGAAACGAGTATTGCCAGTATTCCTGAATACTTGCTGTCTTTATTTACTGAATATGAAAACTGCGGTTGAGATTTTCAATCTTGGCCCCATCAACTTGAAAACGACAACTTATAGAAAGATAATATTACACCTTAAGGCTTCAGTAATACTAAAAAAAAACATGAAAATATTACTGTCCTTCATATAGTAGTCCACCGACTTCTACACTTCCGATGAAATGCTTAAACACATTTTATCAAAAATGAAAACAAGCTGAAAAAAATTGGAAAAAGGTTAATTTTTTTTTGTAGGAAAAATACAGTGTATAATGTCAGCGTAATAAATAAGTTAAAGAGCCTCCTCCCCGACCACCCCAAAAATTGAATTAGAAGGCCACAATGCATGAAAATAGTTAAGAAATAGATGCGAGTTAAACCAATGAAATATTATCGTTTTTAAAATTTGGATTCTACATGAAGTTAGACAACAAAACAAGTTTTTTCAACTGAAAGTAAGGAGCAACATTGAAAATTAAAATGACCAGAAATTATTGCGTATATGAGGGGGGATCTCCCCCTCGTCAATACCTCCCTCTTTATGGTAAAGTTCAAATTTTGTTCCTATTCTATTAAGAATGATCCCTGAATCACAAAGGCCGTTTAATTGGAATAAATAGCTCTTTAGAAAGCACTAAAAAACTTTCGCGTAAAGAGTAAGGTATTGACGAGGGGTGCAAACCCCCTTATATACGTAATAATTTTTGTTCGTTTTAATTTTTAGTGTTGCTCCTTAATTTCAGTTGAATTTTTTTTTAAATTTCTGATCGTTTTTTAAACAATGCTGGAAAATCCAGGGCCCACTTCAAGGAAAATTTCCTTCCTGAAAATTCCCATGGAAAGATCCTTCCACGTAACTCCCTCCTTCCGACCTCTAGCCCCCATCAGAAACAATCCCCTGAAAACGTCTGTATACTTCTCAATAACAAATACTATCTTTAAACAACGGGCAAAGTTCATAACTTCCAGCCCTTCCCCTGGAGACTTTGGGGGTTTAAGTTATCCTCAAAGACATAGTTATTAGATTTTTCGACTATGCTGAACAAAATAGCCATCTCAAAATTTTGATCGGGTGACTTTGGGAAAAAAACGAGCGTGGGAAGGGACCGAGTTGCCCTACAATTTTTTGGTCATTTAAAAAGGGCTCTAGAACTTTAAATTTCATTTAAAATGATCCCTCTCACGATATTCTAGGGCCACTGGGTCGATACGATCACCCCCGGGAAAAAAAAAATAAATACGCATCCGGGATCTTTCTTCTGGCAAAGATCCTAAAGGTACAGTAGGTTCTCTGATATGCTAAATATGATCGTGTGATTTTCATTAAGCTTCTATGGCTTTTAAATGTTGTTTCCCCTTTTTTCAAAAATAAAGCGAATTTTCTCAGGCTATTAACTTTTGATGGGTAAAACTAAACTTGATGAAACTTCTATATTTGAAATTAGCATAAAAATCTAATTCTTTTGATGTATCTATTGGTATCAAATTCCGTTTTTTAGAGTTTCGGTTACTATTGAGCCGGGTCACTCCTTACTTACAGTTCGTTACCACCAACAGTTTGATTTTGTCAAAGCAATAGGAACTATTAGAAGACGTTCATTACCTAGGTTTAACTTTTTTTTTACTTTTGTCGTTGCCTCTTTTTCAAAACAGGTGTTATTAGTAATTCTCTGTAGAATATTTAACACTTGAATTATCCTTTTTAGGTTGACTATACTCCTAATGTTCCGGGTGCTGCCACAACTGCTGGTGATGCTCAAGTAGGTGCACTTGCTTCAATACCTCCAACTGCACCACCCTCAATGGCAGCTGCATTGACAAATGGATATGCTTCAGGTTTAGGAGGAATGAATCCTTATTCAATGGGTTACAACCCCATGATGATGGGTAAGCTCACAATTTCTGTTTTCTTATCAGAATTATTTAGATTTTTTTTTATTAAATAATCGTTTCAGATTTAGAACATGATGTCAGGAAAAGGGGATTTAAGCACATATTTGATTATGAAATATAAACAATATATACTAGTAATAAAATTTTGAATTATTAACACAAGAGGTAAATGTTAAAGAAAAGACAAAATTGCACCTTGCGTGGGAATACTTCATAAATCTATTTTATACAACTAACTTAAGTAATACCTTATGAACCGAGTACCCCTTGTATTTCACAACCTATTTGAGAGTTTTATTTGGTGTAGTCTGGAGTCTCCTTATATCCTTTTCCCCAACATCAATCAACTAAAATTCATTTCTTCACACTTTAACTCATATTTGATTATATTTGGAGGAATATCCCCTCCCCCAGAAATAAAAATAAAGTTGTTTTAATTCACAAGTTCTTCAAGCGGCAAAACTCCAAGATTTGGTCTGGCCCCGAGAGAGTGGGAGGTTGAGGTTTCTTATTGGAGAGACACCATCCGTTTTCTAAAAGCTAATAAAAAGTAGCGATTACCACAAAACTGATAATATTGAATGATTATAAGCTAGTTGATTATAATAAACTAATGATTAAAATCAAATATTTTCTGAATGATGAAAATGTTCAAGCAAATAAAGCTTTCAGTGCTGAGGTAGCCCAAATACGAGGTAGAGTCAAAGTTTTTCAGATTCCAATCCTCAACAGCCAAAAATCAAAATTCTTCATAATTCAAGCTTTATTTGGGGGATGGTCTCCAGCGTGAGACTATATTCGGGATTAAGAAAGGACCAAGTTTTCAGAGCATCCTACAACCCTTGACAAGGTTAAATAATGGCCAGATACCCTTTTGACCACCTGGATGCACATTTTATTTTTTGATTTGGTTCGATATCTCTCTAAACACACTCAGTAATTTGAACTTGATACCCTTAGCTGTTACTAAGGCACTGAAAATAAGCCCTATTGACAACCTGGATGCATTTAATGTCTTTTGATTTAGTTCAGTATTGTATGAAAGCTTCGAGTTAATTCCCTTTGCCAGTCCTGAGATATTGCAGATACACTTTTTTGACAATCTGGATGCACATGCAGTATTTCGATTCACTTCATCAACCTCTCCCCATGCAACATTTCCGGATAGTTTAAACTTAATAACCTTTGTCGATCCAGAGGTGTTTGCGCAAGCCCTGTTTTCCACTCTAAAGTGTGGGGTCATATCATCTCCGAAGGCTTGTTTACTGAACCTTTCGGCTATCTTGGACGAAAAGACTATCTCACAATTTTGATCGAATATCTTTTGATATTACAGGGGGGGGGGGGAGAAGGAGGTCATGAGAGGGGGGCTGCTTGCTTTCCAATTACTTTCTACTCTTAAAAAGGGCAGAAATTTTAATTTCTTATATAATGATTCCCGTCCAAATTGCTACGACCACCCTTTTCATATGAAGTCACTCTAAGAATAAAGAAGGAATAATAATAAGTTACACATTGAAGGCTTATGACTCTTTACTGCAGGCAACGCTAGAGATTCTTTAATTATAAGTGTTTATTTAGAATCTGCAATAATAGGGACCATAGGGCTTCAAATTTAAAATTTATCTTGTGCATTTTGAGGAGCAAAATAAAATTGTTCATAAGAAAAAATTGGAAGTACAAAATGACCTGCGCCAGTAGAAACATAAACATTGAAACTTTGGTAACGTAAGTATATATCGATTCAAAATGCTTAAAGAATATCGATTCAAAATACTTAGAGAAGTTTAATTTCCAAATTATGATTAAAAAATATGAGCCTAAGATAATTTGAGCTTTTTGGAGAAAGGAGGAAAACACCTTCTGATAGTGGTTTCTTGTTGATGAAAACTGGAACATAAGTTTTAAAGTAAATTTTTCTAAGGGCATAAGCATGTACATTGAACAATAAACCTTTACCAGTAAAGCACAATTCAACCATAGCGTAAAAAGCAAAGGTTAAGGAGGTAGGGACACTCTTGCGATAAACGGTCAAGGTAAGGGGCCTATTGCCCTATAATCACTTCTAACTCTCAAACTAGCAGAATTTTTAATTTCCTATTGAATGGGCCTCATCCGATCTTTCTTAGACCGCTCCATCTCTATTGGACCTGGGAATAAAAAGTAACAATAATAAGTAATACACTGAAGGCTTATGGGTCTTTATTTTAAGCGGCGCTGCAGTGCTTTCGATTAGAAGTGCTTAATTAAAACCTGCCCTAATAACAGTCACAGCGCTTTGCATTTAAACTTTGAGTTTACACTTTTGTGAGAGACAAATATCAAAAGTTCGTAAGAAAAACTGCAAGTAAAGAGAGGATATGTGTCAGCAGTTATCAAAACGCTAGGATTTTGATAATGTAAATATATGCAAAGAATGTCGATTCAAAATACCTAACAACATCAATTCTTAAAATTATCCGCAAAAGCTGAGAGCTTGGGATTATTTATTTAATTTTAGAGAAAAGAGGATAACAGTGTGATAATAGTGATAACACCCTCTGATAACAGTGGGAACTTGATGCAGAACAGGACCGTAATTTTTAGGATATATCAGTTTATATGTACATTTGTAAGTGCATATGCAGGCATATTGACCCACAAACTTCTTTCAATAAAGCACTAGTCAAACCTCAGTGCAAAGAGTGGAGGATGGACAGACCTGGATTTACCAATAGGCTCACTAGGCCCGGGCCTAGGTGTGCAATAAATTATTACTGTGATTTTTTCTTTTCAAATATTGGACTGATAGGATTTATTTTCAAAGTACCAGGTGCACTCCACCGCCGCGCTGCCTATTCACAGAAAAGTAATTTTCCGCCGCGACACTGGGATTCTGTGGCCACCTATAAACTGTCAGATGTCTCCCAAGAATAGCAGCTGAGAGTACGGTATCACCTCTGTTATTGTTGGCTCATCAGCTGCGTCCTGTTCAGTGCTTCCACTATCCCAAAATTTTCAGGGATTTCTCCGAAAATCTCGCAAAAATGGAGCGGCAAAACACTTGGGCCTAAAAGCGTCAAAGCTTTAAATCCAGCCCTGAGAAGGGAGGAAATTGCAACAAGCCTATTACATAGGATAATTTCTGTCCAAAATAAGTTATAATGTTGCTCTTTATTTTCATGGAAAAAAACTATTTTTTTTTTTACAAATTAGGCTTTTGTATGTTGATTGTTCATGAAGTACCCTTATGTAATTATGGTCTATTTCTTTTAGGCATGGGACGTATGCATGGACAAGGAATGGGAGGCATGTACGGCGGTGGAATGGGAGGCATGTATGGTGGTGGAATGGGAGGCATGTACGGAGGTAGAATGGGAGGTATGTATGGCAATGGCATGTATGGTGCAGGAATGATGAATGCTGACCCCTATATGAGGATGGGAATGGGATCGGTTGCATATGGTTTGCCTGGTGGAATGGGAGTCACTTCCCCGTTTGGATCATCTTTTAATTACCAAACACCATTCTCAGCAGTTTCGCAATATAATAATGGAGGCTTCTTCTAGAATCCCTGGACTTCTTTTTTTTTAATACTTCTTTTTGTATATCTATTCAAATATATTTTTTCAAAAAGTAGTCATTTCATGTGGTTGAGACATTCACAGATTTTACCGATATAGCTTGACCTCGAGTACCAACCAGTAAATAATGCTGACAATGTTGTGCAACTATAATGTGAAAATTTTTACATATTACAGTAGGAATTACTAGTGTACAAACTTTAATTCTATATGTACTATCAAATAAAAAAAACAAACAAATTTTTTCAACTGAAAGTAAGGAGCAACATTAAAACTTAAAACAAACAGAAACTATTACGTAAATAAAGAGGTCACCCCCTTGTCAATACTTCGCCCTTTACGCTAAAGTTCGAATTTTGCCCCAATTCTTTAAGAATGGCTCCTTAATAAAACAATCCGTTTAATTTAAATAAACAGGTTTTTAAAATTACAAAAAAAACTCTAGCTTAAGGAGCGAGGTATTGACAAGGGGTGACCCCCTCATATACGTAATAATTTATTTTTGTCTTAAGATTTTATGTTGCTCCTTACTTTCAGTTGAAAAAACTTATTTGTTCTGATCATATTTAAATACCCCCGACCCCCCCCCCCCCCCACTCCCAACAGAAAAATCGCCCTGAAAACGTCTGTAAACTTCCCATTAACCAATACTGTATGTAAACAATGGGGAAAGTTTATAACTTACACAGGGGGAAATATATGACATACATATATATATATATATATATATATATATATATATATATATATATATATATATATATATATATATATATATATATATATATATATATATATATATATATATATATATAATATATATATATATATATATATATATATATATATATATATATATATATATATATATATATATATATATATATATATATATATATATATATGTATATATATATATATATATATGTATATATATATATATGTATATATATATATATATATATATATATATATATATATATATATATATATATATATATATATATATATATATATATATATATATATATATGTACATATATATATATATATATATATATATATATATATATATATATATATATATATATATATATATATATATATATATATATATATATATATATATATATATATATATATATATATATACATATATATATACATATATATATACATATATATATATATATATATATATATATATATATATATATATATATATATATATATATATATATATATATATATATTTATACATAAATTTATACATACATATAATCTTTCTATAGGGATGTAAATAGTAAAACAAGAGATATTCCATTAGAATCTTGGTGAAAGTGAAGCTCCTGGTAGCACTTACCCAACTCGAAAAAAATCTCAACAGTGCCCAGGCACCAAGGGAGATTAAAGAATAATTTATAATCCTCCTCCTAACCTCCTATATCTATCTAAATAGTTACAGAGAGTTTGGAGATTTGGATGTAAAAAAAGCTCTTTTGGAGGATTAAAGAAGACTTCACACATAAAGATCCACCAGCCCTCTTCCGTAATAGCTGATGCACAAATATAAATCCCTCTGCATAATTTTTTCAAGCCTGAAATGAATTAACTTAGTTAAATGAAATATGTCTATATTAACCCTTTAATTTGTAGGGACTTGAGTTTGGTGCCACAAAATGGTGAAAACCTTTCTGCTTCTTAAAAAAGGGCATTAAAAAACTTTGATTTTCATTCTAATGAGCCTTCTCCAGATATTAAACAAATATTGGATCCATCCAATCACCTCCGGAGAAAAAAACATGAACAAACAATTAGACATGCATTTGTGATCATCCTTTTTGGAAACAAATTATGTCGATGAGCCTAGAAATCCCTGGAGAAGGGCTCTCTACAAAACTGAATTTGATGGCGTGATTTTTAGCAACATCACTCATTTTTTTAGGGGTGTTCTCCCGTTTTTCAAAGATGAGGCAAATTTTTTCAGGCTTCTAACTGTTTATGAGTAACTTAAAACTTAATAAACTTTACATATCTGGAATGCTTGGACAAAACCAATTCTATTGATGTATATATCGTTATTAGAATTTATTTGGTTAGGGTCTCGCTTACTACAAGAAACTTCACTAGGTAGATGACGCTCTTTGCGTCTTTTTATGGTCAATCAAAATAGAAAACAAATACATGGAGCCACAGTGATGTTTACTAGATGCTTTCGATCGGGAAACTTGGTAATAAATACTATCGTTACAAATTCTACTTTGAGCCCTGAGTGGGATCCTCGCAGTGGCACCTTGTTTTTTTTTTTATTGCTCACAGGTAGATGTTTCGCTTTTATGTATTCCACACGCATAAATTTATTAAGATCTATTCCAATATAAATAAGAAAACAAGTCTTTTCAACTGAAAGTAAGGAGCAACATTAAAACTTGAAACAAGTAAAGGCACTTGTATGATATAGCCCCTACCGCTCAAATTGTTCTTTATTGACGTAATATAGAAACGATTTCTTTTTTCGTTAGTTTTCTTTCAGCTTAACGGGAGACAAGACAAAGAGATGTGGCAGAATAGATGGAAAATATATAATTTTGGCTATATATTTGTATACTAGGGTGGGGAGGGGGGGGGTAAAGTGTTTGGACAGTGTGAAGTTAGAAAACAATTCTTACTTCATAATATACAGAATAATTGTAAATAACACATTACCGATGGAGACCTACAATACTTTACCCCCACTCCCACCCCTAATTTACAAATATATAGCCCAAGTTTGTTTCTAAGTATTATGTTTTATCATACTTAGGTATATTTCATTAGGATTGAACGTCAGAGAAAGATATTAGAAGAATATTAGGTAGGGGCTATATCATTCAATTAGAAATTATCCCGTATATGAGGGGGGCTGCCTTCCCCTCCATGTTAAATTTCTGCTGGAAAATTCCCCCGGAAACACGTGTTTAAACTTCACGCACCAAACTGTTCCTAAAATATTGCTGATGCACCCTTTTGACAACCTGCATACAGACGGGATGTTCAGATTTAGTTCATCTCCCCCTCTCAATATACCCATAAAATTTGACCTTCATACCTCTAGGCATAGTTGTGATAGTAGTCACAGCAGTACTAGTAATACTAGTAGTAGCATTAACAGTAACATCACTATTACTAGTAGCAGGAGTAGTATTAAAATATTGCCTTTTGGTCTTTTGAACATCCCCCTCATCAAGCACTGGAAGTTACAAATTAATACAATTAGCTGTTGCTGCAACACTGCTGATATACCCTTTTGATAACATGTATACCAGTATTTAAGGTTTTCCCTTCAACTTTCCCCTCCACTCTTCCTGAAATTTTCATCTTAATATTCTTAGTCTCACAAGTTGCAATAGAGGTAGTAGTTGTGTGTAGTAGTAGAAGTAGTAGTAGTTGTAATATCAGTTCGTAGTAGTAGTAGTAGTAGTAGTAGTAGTAGTAGGGGTAATAGTAGTAGTAGTAGTGGTAGTAGTAGCAGTAGTGGTAGTAGTTGTAGTAGTAGTAGAAGTAGTAGTAGTTGTAGTAGTAGTAGTAGCAGTAGTAGTAGTAGTAGTAGTAGTAGTAGTAGTAGTAGTAATAGTAGTAATAGTAGTAGTAGTAGTAGCATAAGAAGTAGTAATGGTAGTGGTAGTAGTAGCATAAGTAGCATTGGCACTGGCGTTAGTAGTAGCGTGCAAATATTGCCTTTTGATCAATTGATCTTCCCCTCTAAGCATTCTCTGTCAGTTCCAGTTTAGTACCCGAATCCATTTTTCAGATACACCCTTTTGACAATCTGCCTGCTCATAGGCCTAGTGTATTTTGATTTAGTTCAAATTTCCCCTAAATGTTCTTTCAAATTTTCACCTTCATACGCTTAGCCTTAATAGTACTAGTATTATAGTAGTAATGGTAGTAGTTGGAGAAGTAGTAGAAGAAGTTGTGTTGTATTAGTAGTAGTAGTAGCAGTACTAGCAGTAGTTTTAATAGCAGTAATAGCATGTACATGTTGCCTTTCGATCACTTGAACATGATACCCCAGAAGTTTCATCTTGATAGGGTAAGCCGTTCAGAAATATAGCTGATACTCCCTTTTGAACTCCTATTGACGCCCTTTTCATTCTAATACTCTTAGCCTTACAAGTAGTTGTGATAGAAGTAGTATTTGGAGTAGTTTAGTAGTAGTAGTAGCAGTGGTAGCAGCAGCAGTAGTAGCAGTAGTAGTAGTAGTAGCAGTAGTAGTAGTAGTAGTAGTAGTTGTAGCATACATATATTGCCTTTTGGTAAATTAATTTACCCCTTTAAGCATTCTCTGAAAGTTCCAGCTCAATACCCAAATCTATTCTTGAGATACATCCTTTTGATAATCTGCATGCACATAACATGTTTTGTGTTTAGCTTAAATTTCCCCTCCATATTCTTTCAAATTTTCACCTTAATACGCTTAGCCTCAATAGTACTAATATCATAGCAGAAGTTGTAGTAGTAGGAGTAGTAGTAGCAGCAACCGTAGTAGCATGCACATGTTGCCTTTTGGTCAGTTGAACATCCCACTCTTGATGCCCAAGAAGTTTCATCTTGATTTGGGAATTTGATTTTGAAACGGTTCATAAGATTTTCAATCGAATGAGCCCCCTCCAAAGTGTGTACGACCACCTCTTCCACAAAAACCTTATATACTCCCGGGGTATAAATAACCACTCTTGCTTGCTGGCTCTGGAGGGTTGTTTCAACCCTGAAGGCATTTTAAATGACCTTTGGACTATTTTAAACGAATTGATTATCTTAAAATTTCGATCGGATGCATTTGGGGATTACAGGGCGTAGGGAGAGAGGGGAGGGTAGCTGCCCTCCGATCATTTTTGTCTCTTTAAAAGAAAACTAGAACTTTCAATTTCCAATAAGATGAACCTCCTCCAAAATGTATACAACCACCATTTCCATAAGAACCTTGTATGCTGCTGGGGCATAACTTACAACCCTTGCCCCCAGGCTCTGGGGGGTAGCGTCAACCCAGAAGGCATTGTTATATGATCTTTGTACTATTTTAAATAAAATGGTCACCTAAAATATTCGATCGGATGCTTTTGAGAAAAAGAGTGCGTGGAGGGGAGGGGGGCTATGTACCCTCTGATTACTTTTGACTCTTAAAAATGCCACTAGAGCTTCCAGTTTCCAATTGAACCAGCCCACTCCAAAGCTTATAAGACCACCCCATTCATAAAAGCCTTATATATTAACAATGGGCTACTAGCTTAACTTATAGCCCTTCTATTGAGGGCTGTGGGGGGGGGGGGCTAATACCCCCAGACCCACAATTACTGGTGTTTTCAACTATGTTAAAAAAATGGCTACCTCAAAATTTTGATTGTATGTGTTTGGGGAAATGATGGGCAAGGGGGGGGGGTGGTTGCCCTCCGATCACTTTTGATTCTTAAAAAGGACACTAGAACTTTCAATTTCCATTTGAATGAACTCCTTTCGAAGTTTCTACGACAACTCCTTCTATACGAAATGCCTTGGTAAAAAAAAAATATAAATTATGCCTACTTTGCTCTTTACTTAGGTAGCGCTATTACGCTGCCTATGATATGTCTCCTACCTTTGCCCGTCCTTCATCCACTCTTTTAAAAGAACAATAATTGTGTATGCATGTATACATTTTTTCTTGAAAACAGCTCAATAATTTTAACTGAAAATTCTCGCACTAACATTTTTTGGCTTGAAAGATGATCCAGACAAGTCACAACTTTAGAAAAATTCGTTTAGAGCCTTAATTTTAGAAAAATTGTATGGATGACGTCACAGGTGTAATCATTTTGAGTTTATGGTCCTATAAGATCCGGAGATGGTTCATTTATGACTTCATGTGAAATTTCCATTAAAAATAAATTGCAGAAATCAAGATAACTTCGGAGAAAGTGCAAAAGAACTTTTTTTTTCCAGTGGGTCGTTCTGAATCAAACTTATAGAGCGTCAATCAACTAAAACCAAAAGAAATAGAAAGATAAGTCGTCATCTTTGCAATCAGTTCTGAATTCATGTGTTTAGTGCGTGAAGGAAAGAGCACTGTGAGAAAAACAAAGACATTGTAAGAAAAAAGCCTAAATCAGGACAACTTAGGAGAAAGCGGAAAAAAGTTTTG